>JAVXUL010013667.1:0-12240 GCA_035590515.1 Trichilia minutiflora | reverse complement strand
ATCAAATCTATCATAATAAAACCATATATCAACGTATCAAGAATATCACATTCAATTCTTACAAACTTTCCAAATCACAAAATAACAATATTATTTTATTACAAAATATAATATCATAAATTTCATCAAATACCCTATTCCTGAGAACAAAGAAAAACCAAGAAAGCCATAAATAATATAAGACTCTCTTAGTAGACTCAAATGATGAGTGTTAGTCGAGTATAGAGTTAATATCTAAAATATCTACTTTCAATGCAATCACCACCCTCCACGTACTCTTTGCACCTACCTGGGGGGAGGAAGGATGAGCATACTAACGTATATTTAGTGAGAGAATATATAAAAATATAACAATAATCATAAATCAATATAACAAGAGGCATAACCTTTACTAAACAGTATATCTTAAAAGAACAAAAGAAACAAGTTTAAAATATCTTTTCACTTTCAAAACAATACTTATCAAACCTGGGGAAAACATTGGGCATAAATGCCTTCTCGAAAATTACACTGATCAGGCACAATCTCGGGTCGTTAGTGGGTTTTATATGCAGGAGAAAATAATGATGTTTTATAAATATTTATCATTGATATACAAGAAAGAAAATGATGCTTGATTTGTTTAGAAAAACAGTCTACCACTGACATTTGCCTCGAGTAGTCACGTCGTGACATCTGTGACTATCCTCGACGAGACTCACAGATAGTTAAATCACCACTCATGATAACAATATACATCATACATCACTAATAGTATCTCTACATGTGAAATCTCCACTCACCTAGGCGACCTTTATCCCAGACCGAACCTAGGCTATCACATATACCACTCACCTGGGGTCTACATCCTAGTGAACTCTCCCCCAGACTACCATCCTATATCTATAGTAAATAACCTGACTCTCATGACCGTTATTACCAATATGCAATATATATACAAATCTGGCCCACTAGCCTATGATCATACATAAATAATAAAACCTGGCCTCTGGCCGTATCATCATGTACCAAATATAAAAATCTGATCCACTGGCCACATCATGATCATAAAATTATCATATATATTGAATTCACAAAAATCAGAACATATATACACATAAATCCCATCAAGCTCAGAATACCAAAGCATTTACGAAATCATCCATATAAAAACTCATATAATCAAAACCACAATTACATATCAACACTTTTCCAAAAGTACCAAAACATATTTCAGGTATTCACAAATCACACTTCTATAGATTATGAAAGCATATATGAAAAACGTAGAAAATTCTATTTGCATTCTGTCCATTATAGATAAACATTTTCTTAATATGATTTGTAGAACTGTTTGAAATTATAAAGCATTTAAAACAAGGAAAAGCATAAAAGATCACTTACAGTTAGAGAGGGTACGCACTTTCTAAAGTTCCTTGCTCGGGTCGGATTCCTGATCCTCGCGATTGGTACCTATACACATATATACTAAAACTCTATCAATACACATTTTAAAACTATAACGGGATTCATATGTGTGGAATGCATGTAACCCTAGCTTTCTAAAGTTGGTTTATGCACGAAAATAAATCAAACCTTCATTATTCAATCGGTTATCAAATCTTTAATATCGAGAACATTTGAACTAAACTAATGCATTACAGTTTGATTTTATGATTCTTATGCGTAGACCCCATATCCTCGTTGGAACAGTAACTCAAACACTGTTCAAACCTAACCATATTTTTTCAAATTCTCATTTTTAATTTCCTATCGAATTGCCCAATCTTCCTACATCTTAAACAACACCAAAAAATCTAAAATCGTGCGATAAAACTAAAAAATCTATTACGAAGCACAGTAAAACCAATTTATAAAAAAATTACTAAAATGCGAAATGCGATATACAGACAAGTTAGAAAAGTTATTATAAACCTCGTGGTATCGTTGGTTTTCTTCATATTGGCCTGGAACATCGAAAACCCCAAATGGACCCCAAAACCCTAGCTTCCTTCTTCTATGATTTTTGTGTTTCTTGTGACAAATTGAAGCTAGAAACATGTCTATCAGGTAAAATGTGGTAAAATGATAAAAATAAATTGAAGAAAAATAAAAATAAAGTGTGTATATGTGAAGAGCAGAGAACGAACGAGAGAGGGGAAGAGAAGGGAAAGAAGAAATAAAATGGGGAAGAAGAGGGGGGTTCAGCCCCCTTTTATAAAATTGGGGGTAAAATTATCATTTTGCTCTTGATTATATAAGAAAAGAAGCTTCTAGATGAGGGTAAATCGATCTTTTTGCACGATTTGATCGAACGAATTAACCAATTCGTTCGATCGAAGTGGTATTCGTTCGAACGAATCGAATCGTTCATTCGATCAAAAATTTTTAGAGCCCCTATAAAATTTGGCCAATTTATTTGTTCGAATGATTCAGTCATTCGTTCGATCGAATGATGTTTCGCTCGAACGAATAACTAATTTGTTCGATCTCGAGTTTTTGAGCTCCCTGAAAAATTTGGTGACTATGGTTCGATCGAACGAACCAAGCTTTCGTTCAATCGAACCCATTCGTTTGAACGAAGTCAAGCATTCATTCGATCGAATGCTTCCTGCCTTAAGCCTTGGTAACGGTCGAACTTCTGATCACTTTCTAACATCTAATTCTTCTTCCCTCCTCTTTCTGTTTCCTTCAAAACCTCATATAAACCCCTTTAAATGTCATCGATCCATATAGAACCTAGGGGTATATTTATAAAAAGACAAAAAATATCCTTACTAAAAAATACAGTGTCTCACATAAATGCTCCAAATAATAATAAAATGCACTAAGGGAGAAAAAGGAATCATACTTGGGAGACGAGAGCAAGTCTCGTCTCCTACTTGGAGTTATCATTATTATCCTCAAATTTTTGTTGCCTAAGATTACTTGTTTCTCCACTTTTTGATCTTTTAACATCCGTGAACTGAAAAAAAAAATCACACACTCAAAACACATTAACAAATAAAATTAACTAAAGCATAAATAAATCATTAGGTTATCTTTCAACAAGCGCTAAGTTTATCGTCTTCAGTCAGACATTGTTGGTGTGGTTTTAAAGAGGACCATCAAATGAGACTAAGGCTTTCTTTCTATCTTTGCCTCTAAGGTAACGTTCAGTCTTTTTTTATTTACATAGAGAATTCTTTCATTGGCAGCTTTGATTTTTATCATATCACGGGAACACACCTTCTCCACCACAAATAAGTCATACTATGTTGAGCCTAATTTTATTGAAAATAATTTTAGTTTAGAGTTATTGAGCAGCACATGTTCTCCCAACTCAAATGGATGATCAACAACCTTATGGTCATGCCATTGCTTTTTTTGTTGTTGTAAATTTTAGCATTGTGATCAGAAAGGTCATCATCCTTGCAACTTTCAACAAAAATAAATCTAGAAGAATTAGCTAGACCACTTTTATGAATTGCTTCGATTTTTGTACTCTTCATCACTTCTAATTAGTTGCAAGTGACTGTCTCTTTTGATTGTTGACTAGAGCTATAAATATTAAACTTTACCTTATCTTATTCCACTCTCAAAGTGAGTTCACCATTCCGTACATCAATTAAAGCTCCTTCAGTGATTAAAAATGATCGACCAAGAATAAGTGACACATCATGATCTTCATCGATATCGAGCACAAGAAAGTCCACTGAAAAAATAAATTTGTCAACTTTGATGAGCACATCTTCAATCATTTGCCAAGGATAAGCAAGTGATCTATCAGCCAATTATAACATAACAGTGGTTGTTTGACTTCGCCTAATCCTAACTTGTTAAAAATTGACAACGGCATTAAATTGATGCTTACTCTTAAGTCACACGAAGCTTGTGTAGAGTATAATGTATCCACATGACAAGGGATGGTAAAACTTCTCGGATTTTTGAGCTTTTGTGGCAACTTTCTTTGTATGATAGCACTACACTCTTCAATCAAATTCACCTTCTCAAATTCGTCAAGTTTCTTTTTCTTAGATAACACCTTTTTTATGAACTTCATATAATTTAGCATTTGCTCTAAGACGTCAATGAATGGGAGGTTAATATACAGCTTCTTGAATATCTCCAAAAACTTGGCAAATTGGGCATCCTTCTTCTATTTTTGGAACCTTTAAGGATATGGCAAAGGAGGCTTGAAATCAGTTGGTTTTGGACACATATTTATTGGTTTCACAACTTGTTTCTCATTATCATCAACATAATCTGTGGTATCTTTCACCTTTTGTTCCTCCCAAGCCTTGGTTGCTGATTCGTCTTCAACTTTCTCATCTTTATCATTAGCTCTTTCAACACGTTTTTTATTTCTCAACATAATAGCATTACAATGCTCCCTTGGATTAACTTTGGTATCACTCGGGAATTTTCTTTTTTGTTGGGATTTCAACTCTGATGCCAATTACCTAATTTGTACTTCTAACGTCTTCATCAAAGCTCCCGTGTTACCCAAATGCATTTCTAAACTGTCTATCCAAGCATCTGTTTGTTTGAACCTATTTCTTGTTTTCGATATAAAAGTTCTCAAAAGATCTTCAATAGATGGCTTTTTTTCTGCTTGAGGTTAAGAGTATCCTGGAGGGGGTTGTAAAACATTCCGGTTATTGCCATCTAAAAAATTCACATAATTGCGCAAGCTTGGATGGTAAGTGTTCAGTACTTGATTGCTTCGATAATCGAAATTTTGGTTATTTACAAATTGAGGTTGCTCTATCTATTGCTCTTCCCTTGTGCTTGAAGTTCTATTCACAAAACCCGTCTCATTAGGCATCATCCTTTGATTTGTTAATACAGTAAATTGGTTTGACAATGCAGAAATCTGAGCAGATAATGTAGACAATTGGTCCACTTTAAACAAACCAGCGACTCTTTTTACTAGAGCTCGATCACTTGGCCATTGATAGTTGTTGGAAGCCATGTTCTCTATGAGTGTAAATGCCTCTTGAGCGGTCTTAGACATCAAAGCTCCACCAACTGCGGCATCCAAAAGAGTTCGATTTTGCCCATTAATCCCATTGTAGAGCAGTTGCACTTGGAGCTATTTTTGGTATCTATGTTGTGGGCATCTTCAAAGAAGGTCTTTGAATCGTTCCTATGCCTCACATAAGGACTCCAACTCTTACTGCCTAAATATACCAATCTCTACCTGTAATATGGTTGTCTTCGATGGTGGAAAAAAATTTCCCAAAAAGGCCTCAGCCATCTCAGCCTAAGTAGTGATCCCTCATGGTGGTAATGATTGTAGTCAACTCCTTGCCTTGTCCTGTAAAGAGAATGGGAACAAGCGTAGTCTAATAGCATCATCAGGTACTCCATTCATCTTGACTGTATCACACCTCCAAAAACATGGATAGGTGAATATTAGGATCCTCAAATGGTGAGCCTCCAAATTGATTCTACTGTACCATACTGATTAACGCTGATTTCAACTCAAAATTATTGGCAGTAATGGGTTAACGAGCAATCCCAGAGTAGTTCTCACACTATCGATCGAAAAAAGTCCTTAATAGCTCTGCGCTCTTCTTGGTCCTCAGCCATTCTGTTATCTTCTTTTCTTCTAGTCGCTCGAATTCCTCTAATGGTACATTCAATTTCTGGATCAAATCAATGGTTTTTACACTTCTTGATCTTCGCATGCAATCTACAAAAATTCAAAGTTTGCAGTAGAAAAACAAAAAAGGAAAACAAAGAAACTAAGAAAAGCTAGATTAAAGCCTTGAATTAGATCGGTAGTAGTATCAACAAGAATTTAAAATAAATTCTCTGGTAACGATGCCAAAAACTTGTTCACATAAAATATAACGTGCAAAATTTATCTGTAAGTATACGGTGTCAAGTTATAGTCCTACGATAAGTAGGGTATCGTCTCCATAGGGAACTTGATAAAAACTATTGATTCCTACAATTAAACTAATCCTAAGTTTTCTCTAGTTAACTATTATAAAAGCAAACCAAACTAAATTATCTAATACTCACTCTAAAGAGATTAAAAACTAACGACACCTTAAAAAACTAAACTTCAAGGGTAATTAACCTAGAAAATTGATTTCACCTATTGTCTACCCCCGTTTTAATTTCCTCTTTTAAACCCTTATCGAATTATGTTTATGAAACCAGTTTATATTTACACTCCCTCTCCCAAGGTAAGTGAACCTATCCCTCACTCTAGTGTAATATTCCTATTTTCATCTAGAATAAGGCACGCATTAATCTCAGTATCCCTCTATGAGTTTTCTAGGATTTTGATAGCCTCCCGAACTCATCAATAACCCTAGTTATATGTGTTCTAAGTTCAAATCAAGTATCATTTTCCCGAGTTCAATACTCAACTTTCAGTTCATTCAAACCATATCTAGTGATTCAAAAGCTTTAAGATCAAAACAACATGAATAAACAACATTCGATTCAGTCAATATATATATATATATATGAGGCTACATCAATTATCTAGAACAAAAACTTAGCCTAACATTGATTCAATCAAAAGAACATTCATGATTATATTACTCATATTTAAAATAACAAGATAAAGAAAAGTAACAAGATAGAAGGAAGAAAAACTCAAGTTATCTTCAATCCACCCTTGCATCCAATCTTCAAATCTTGTTGTTGCTGAATCTTTGATGTCTTTGGCTTGAGTTCTTGACTTGTTTGTGGCTCCAAAAGGTATCTAAGATCTCTTTCTTTCATGTCCTAGGTGTTGCTTTAATAGAAGACCAAAATCTAGTTGCATTAGGAGTCTAAAAGAGGGAAATTTTAGAATTTTACGTAACTGGTACTATAGCTGGTGCTGCAGCCTCAAATCTGGTACTACAGCACCAACTTTATGGAATTTGAGGGCTTCTGGGCAGGGACTTGGCACTGCAACCCCAAGTTGCTGACTTTGGGCTGCTATTCTGCACTTTGACTGCGTCTATCTGTCAACTTCAACTCTGATTTTCATGCCTTTAACTACTTCATTTGGTCTCGACCTCTTCATAAAAGTTTTTGAAATTTTTGTTCTCTTTTCAACGAAACTTGAATCACCGAGATCTGATTATTCTATAGAAGTTATGGTCAATACACGAAAACTGTGCAGATTTGGCCCTACAACACAAAAACGAGTAAAAACTCATTAAAATATCATATAATAACTCAAAAACAAGCAAAATATAAGCCAAGAAATATCAACCAATCAATTAGCAATCTCTATAATATATATTAGGTCAAATACACAATCCAAAGTTGTTCTCCCAC
The DNA here is from genome assembly GCA_035590515.1 of Trichilia minutiflora. Lineage (NCBI taxonomy): Eukaryota > Viridiplantae > Streptophyta > Magnoliopsida > Sapindales > Meliaceae > Trichilia > Trichilia minutiflora. The sequence continues at coordinate 4,989 of JAVXUL010013667.1, read as the reverse complement.
ACTTGTTATCTTTCAACATCAATTACGAACGGCTAATTTTGCATACTTATAATATTAGGACATATAATTTAAAAAAGATTATTTATGTATAATAAATTATGCATCTATAAAATTAAATTAGGTTAAATTCTAACTTAATCTCGTGAACTCAATTTGAATTGAACCCATTACAAACAAAATCGAATATGTCCTAATCCAGTTTATAATTTCATTGTCAATAGTACAAGGAACCAAATTCTTTATAATTTCTTTTGTTGCATACTTTAAATTTTTCTATCCATCTTTTAGATTTAATTTTTTCTTCAAATTCTTTTGTCCATCTTTTAGATTTAAATTTTTTAGAAGTGTATCGGGCCAAACCGTAGATAGTTTCGTTTCTGGTTGTTGAAGGTAATACCTCAGAAGCTACTACTGATACTGATACGTTATGATGCTGATGTGGCTGAAGATCTTTTAGCAACTATGAAATATATGTTTAACAAAAAAATAAAAATAAAACAAAATCCAGTTTGCAAAATATCTTAAAAACCTGGTTTATAAGAATTTGTTATTCAATTTGTTTAGCTGTTAGTAATCATCTGATATGATCTTAGTGCAATAATATTCTCCATTTTATTCTCTTTTCAGTTTGCATTTTTTTCTGTATAAATTGAAGGTTATGATTGAATAAAAGTGTGGTGAATTTTCTTTTCTGCAGTAAAATAGATCCTTGTCTTTGTTGTTTTTCACCTTATTTCTATTAAAAAAACAAAACAAAACAACATATTGGTATCAAAGTTGTATCCTAAGGGATTTGTGAGGCTGAGAGAATTTAAACACTTTACAAAATGGCTTCAGAAGTTCTATTTAATCCAATTGCACCTCTAGTGTTTGATGGAACAAATTATCAAGTGTGGGCTATTAGAATGGAAACCTATCTTGATGAAAATGATTTGTGGGAGGTTGTAAAAGATGAGTAGGAAGCTCCTCTGCTTTCAGACAATCCAACCATAACACAAATCAAAAATCATAAGGAGAGGAAACAAAGAAAATCTAAAGCCAAAGCTAGTTTATTTGCAGCTGTCTCATCTACAATATTTACAAGAATTATGACATTGAAGACTCCAAATGAAATCTGGAATTTTTTGAAGGAGGAGTATAAAGGAAATGAAAAGGTTAGAGGCATCCAAGTTCTAAATTTGATTAGAGAATTTGTCCCACGCCCTAACCCGTGGATCTCACACGTGACAACCGTCACAGACTTCCAAGATATATCCAATCGTCAGAATATATCCTATAAGCCTGTAAGGCCTTTACAAAACCTGTTTCAAAATCTCTCATGCAATACTTCTAATAAAATCCCAACCAAACTCCCAAACTTCATATCAATTTAAAGAACCACAAACATTTTCATAAAAGAACATTTTAATCTTTTTTTTTTTCACAAACCAATCATCAAAATATATGAGTATCAAGTCCTAAGCAAATCAAAAATGATATCCAAGTAGTTTACACTTTTGTTTCAATTACATAAATGAAAATATAAATTCAAATAACAGAATAACTCCAAGGGACTAAGACTTCTCTAAGTGAATCGATTAACAAAAGTATATCTGAGATCCTTTTAACCTAAAAGAATCACCACCACCGAGAGCTTGCTGACAATTTAATCCTGAAACTGGAGAGTGAGGGGGGTGAGTATACGAGAGTATACTCCGTGAGTTAATTAAAATAAACATAAATAAATAAAATTTGATTTATAACTAGAATAGCAAATTCAAGATATATTACAATAATTCGATAAAGCAATAAATATTTCTTTTAGTTTGGAACCTCAAATCATATAATAAAAATTATACGACCGACTACCTTTCTCGAAGATTACCCTGGCCTTGGGTATCCCGAGACCGTCAGTGGGTTTTATATACAGGTAAAAAATGCTATTTTATAACAGATAATTTTATATGTAAGAAATAAAACATGTATAGCTTTTCAGAAAATAAGCCCACCACTGACGTTCGCCTTGAGCATCCAGAGGGTGACATCCGTAACTAACTCGACGAGACTCATAGATGGCCGAATCACATCTCTCTCACAATATCACAATCATCATGTAACAGCCCACTTGTGCAGTCTTCACTCACCTAGGCGACCTCTCTCCTAGGCCGTTCCTAGGCTACCACATATAACACTCACCTGGGGGTCCATATCCCAGTGAACTCTCCCCTAGGCTACCACTCTGTAGCTACAGTAAATAAATCGACTCTCATGACCGTTATCATCAATATACAAGATATACAAATCTGGCCCACTGGCCTATCATCATACACAAATCACAAAACATGGCCCACTGACCATATCATCATATGAAAATATAAATATATCAAATCATATTAGTATACATATATGTATTTTCTTATACTGAAAAGTAATAAGGAAAATCACTTATAAAATATTTGCATATCATGAACAGGATTCTTAATAAAATAACGAAATAAAATGAGTCCACCCATAGCTTAGGGAGGGTATACACTCCCTAATTCTCCTCGTTTCTTGGCTCGATACACAGATACCTCGCTCGTGCACCGTCACCTAATCACAAGCATCCAAATATATATTAATATGCATTCTAATATACGCTTTGACTTAAATACGTGCAATGCATGCTAACCCAGATTTTCTAAAGTTGAACAAATATGCGAAATCGACTAAAACCCTCATTACCCGTCTAATTACCCATACATTTCTACCACAAACCCACATTACCACTGTACTAACGTAATTCGACTCGATTTTGCAATTTAGACCTACGGATCCCACATGCTCGTCGAAACAGTAACCTCAGTTACTGTTCACGTTCACCCATTTCCTCTAAATTATATATATGGCTTCTTAACAACTTGCTGGGTTATTCTATAATTTAATTAACATGCAAAAATCATAATGCACACGTCAAAACTATCGAAATCTACTATGATAAATAGTAAAACCTATTCGAATAAAAGTTGATAAAACACGTAATAAAATATACAGACAGGTTAAAAATGATACTACGAACCTCATGGTATGATCGGTTTGCTCTTATTTCGCCTCAAACTCATAAAACCCCAAAATAGAAGCTGAAACCCTAGTTTTTTATTTTTGTTTCTATGATCTAAATGCCAAATCGAAACCCATAGAGTGTTAGAGATGAAAAATACAAATGATTGGGGATGAGGGATCAAAAATGCAACAAGATTCAGTGAGAGAATGGTAGAGAGGGGAGAACGAAGGAAAAGAGAAGAAGAATGAGGGGGAAATAGCTTAGCTCCCCTATTTATAAAAATAGGGATAAAATTACCTTTTTGTCCTTTAGTTATACAAAGAAGAATCTTCTAGAAGATGACAAAAATTATCATTTTGTATCGATTCGATCGAACGAATCGGGGGATTCCTTCGAATAAATCTTAATTCAATCGAACGAACTGGGTTTCAGTCGAATGAATCTAGCACTTTCAAAGTCAGAGAGCTTCCTACATTTTCGTTCGAATGACATCATCGATTCGACCGAACGAATCACCCTTCGATTGGACGAATTTGAGACTAGAATTTTTTAGGAAATTCCTCCAAATTTCGTTCAAACGAATTGTTCTATTTGTTCAAACGAATCTAGGTCCAGGATTTCGTTCGAACGATTCAATACATTCGTTCGAATGAATTGCACATTTTCTTTCAAATTAAAAATCACTAACGGGGTCCTTAAGTTTACACTCTCAACACTCCCTAACCAACCAATTCTCAAGAATAAATTTTCAAAACTACGATGACGTGCCATCAAAATTTGTGATAAATGCAAATTTATGAACGAAAAATGTATGAAATTATAATTATACCCTTGGGGTTTGAATACGGGGCTCACAATTTAAAATGCAAAGGATGAAAGAATTAGAAACTATTAAGGATTACTCTGACAGACTTCTCAGTATAGTGAACAAGGTTAAGGTTCTTGGTACTGAATTTTTTGATTCAAGAATAGTTCATAAAATTCTAGTTACAATTCCTGAAAAGTTTGAAGCTATAATTTCCTCACTCGAGAATGCTAAAGACCTGTTAAGTATTACTTTAGAAAAGCTTTTAAACCATTACAAGCACAGGAATAAAGAAGGCTTATGAGACAAGAAGGATCTGTGGAAGGGGCTTTTCAAGTCAAATCATTGAACAATGATAAAAGCAAAAACAAGAAGAAAAAAAACAACAACAAACAGCCTTGAACAAGCTCAGGTGGCATCAATAATAATAACACCACAACACTCAAAACTATCCACCCTGTCTTCATTATAAAAAAACTAATCATCCATAGAAAAGATGCTGGTGGAGACCTGATATAAGATGTAACAAATATCGACAGTTAGGGCACATGAAGAGGATCTGTAAGAATTAACCACAACAAGGTGAAGCCAAAACTGTTAATGATCAAGTACATAAGGAGCAACTATTTGTGGTATCATGCTTTGTAGCCAGCAGCTCTACTAGAAAATTGGTTAATAGATAGTGGTTGTACACACCACATGACTTATAACCATGAGCTTTTCAGAGAGCTCGATAGAAGTGCCATTACTAAAGTTAGAATTGGGAATGGGACATACATTACAATAAAAGGTAAAGGGACAGTTGCTATTGAAGGCCTCTCAGGTTTAAAACTGATCACAGATGTGCTTTATGTTCTTGAAATTGATCAAAACCTTTTGAGTGTTGGTTAGTTATTGGAGAAAGGTTACAAGATTTTGTTTAAAGACAAAATCTGTATAATCAAAAATGTAAAAGGTAGAGAGCTATTTAGAGTTCAAATGAAAAACAAATGCTTTCCCTTAGATTTGTTAGAAGAGGAGCTGGTTGCAGTACACAAATAAGAAAGCAATGCAATGCTTTGGCATAGAAGATTGGGGTATTGATTAGTACATAAAAGTGTATGTGTATTAAGAGTTAAATTTATCATTTTACACTTAAAGTATAATTATCTCTCTCCATTTA
>JAVXUL010013656.1:0-12241 GCA_035590515.1 Trichilia minutiflora | reverse complement strand
AATTTATAAAAATATTTTAAATATTTTATTATTTATATATTATTAAAAATTCCGTTTTTACGTTCTGATTTTTTAAACAAAAAACGATTTTAATTAAAATCGCGATTTTGATAACCTTACAGAGGAGTGCTAAAGTTGTTAAAAAGGCTTGTGAGCGTCAAACATAAAGAAAAGTATAGTTTTTTTAAAAATTCATATTTGTTCTTATATTTATTAAAATCTTCCAATTAACACAAACTTCTTTTTCTTTGAATTCTATCTAGTGTTTTTGCATAGTTTGAATATTTGCTTGATGGCTTAGTTTTCTTGTGTCTTTTTTAATTATTCTTGATGATTGTTTTTGATCTAAATCAAGAAGTCGAAATTCGATTGAGATTTTTTGACTTATACAAATGGTATCAAAGTGCTTAATTTTTTTCTATAGTATTTATTTTGATTCTTTAAAAAAAAATGATTGAGAGACATTCTAGTTTTAGGAGGTGTCGATGCCTAAAATATTTTTGGAGGAAAACTTCAAAGATCACACATATTCGTCTTATTTAAAATGATAATGGATTGGATAAAGTTTGTCTCATATTAGTGAATCTCCGTGAGGACTATCTTCTAATTACCTACAAATATAGAGAGAAAGTTAAAAGTAATGTCGGCTTCAAGTTTGGGATTATGGGAAGGGGTAAAGTGAATGATAAAGTAGAATTAAGTATTGACGAGTTTGCCTAAGCCCTAATGCATATGGGCATCAGAGAATAGGGAGATAATGTTTGTAAAAGGGATTGCGTGTTGATACCGAATAACTATATAATCATTATTTATAGGCATGGATTTGGACAATAATTACTTAAACTGTAACTTGTTTAATATAAAACCTTAGATGTGACGTGATAGTATATAGTGATTTCGAAGTCTTGGTATGGTCCTCTCTTCAGCAATCCTTTTTTAAGTTGAATCTCGTATAGAGGTCGAGGTCTTTTTTTCAACTTAGGAGTAGTGGCATCTATACATTTGGTGATCTTGATATTTTGTCGTAACCTTAGTGGAGTTAGAGGGGCAACTCCTGTCGGCGTCGTTAACTTCGGACAGCCCACAGGATCCATTTCCCGCGTGAATTTTCAAACCGACGGTGCTAGCATCAGAATTATGGGGGGCCGACTGTCGATTTTCTATTCCCATTCCTGACATCAGCCAGGACAATAGTCTTGATTTTTTGCCCCTAGATGAAACTTATTTGATTCTATTAATTTTAAGTTTACGATTGTTGCATTGTTCAGGGATTATTAACGAGTGATTACTCTTATTCACCTTTCGCTGATAAATTTTGCTATTTAGATTTCCCAATTCTTCTTGTTGATGGTGTGATCTCAGATAGAGAAAAATGGCGAACTGGTTTGAATTTATGTGCAGTACGATCATGGTCTAATTTTTTCACAAGATCCCAAATCTACAGAGGTTTCTGAATCTTCAATACTTTATCCTCAGGACCTCTTATGATATCTACAGTAAATCTACTACCCTGATTTAGAAACCTCGCTTAATTCTTTATATTCAATTTTGTTGTTACCCTTTTTTTCTCCAATGAGTTTGATTTGGATATTGTGTTTTTTTCTTCTTTTCTCATAAAACTGTATCCATGTCAAGAGGAACAAGCAAATGGATCATTTCATGGGTAGCAGTTGCAGGGTGGCCTTCACCTGTTTTAATCCTATTACCTACATATTTCTTCTGTAAAACCTTTCCCACTCCTCTGGACTTCAGACTCACTATGTCTTATGTATTGCTGGGTTTTCTAAGTGCTGCTGATAACATCATGTATATATATCTTGTACCACATCAAGCTTCGAAGTTTATAAAGCTCTTTTGTATATTAGCATTCAGAAATGTAAAATGTTTGTATTCTCAGTTCTAAAATCATATGTTTTTGTTTTGAGATAGCATTTCAATGCGCAATTGCTTTCATACTACCTGTGTAACGGGGAGTGATCATCGGCCAAAACCAGCAAAACATAAGAGAATTACAGGAAAATAAGAGAAATAACTCAACCCTTAAATTGGCTGGAAAACAAACATAAGAGAAAAGGACACAGTAAAATAGTATATATATAAAATCCATGACGTAGTCAACGACGACTCACTTCAACAGGAGATTGCCAACTGTGCCTCTTTTCGCTCCACGTCCTTTATCACAAACCCGATGCATTTTAATACACACTTACTATCTTAATAAAAGTCAAGTCGCATACATGGATAGTATATGAGACTCCACATTAGCGACATAAGAAAAGTTCTCTTGACATCAGCTATAGCTAATGCTGCCACAGCATCATATTTAATTCTTAGGACCAATGTCCTTAAGGGCACATATCTGCTCCTCCCCCATTGACGACATAACGGTCACCACAAGGTCTTTTCCTTCAGCAAACCCCTCTTGAATCTACATTGCAGTGAAAAAAGTAAACGTAAATTGATGGGATAGATAACAGATGAACTTATTAATATCAAACATGCTCCAAAAAATTTAAGAAATGTTAAAAGGATACAAACACTTTATGACATACCTGGTTAAGCAGATTTTCATCAGTAGGAAGCCTCAGATCATCCTTAGTATTCCCGTTCTCAGTCAGAAGACTCACCTGCAAATAACTCACATCCATTAGTGCAGCCTTGTAACCTTTTATCACAGTAAATGTACATGCCACATTATACCATATTGTTCCAATCATCCAAGCTAACAAAGAATCCCAATTACCATTAGTAGTGCAATGAACACATAAGTTTCATTAATAACAAAGTAAGAAATTATGGCAACAATTTTATACAATATAAGACATGAGTGGATTAGTGACAACCCAAGTTTGTAAAGAGAAAAGTTATGAATATGTTAATTGAAGACATAGTAATATATCCCATATGCCATCATATAGTATCAACTACAAGGATAACTTACAAAACCATCTTCAGAGATATCAATCAGCTGATAGTCAGTACGGGTGACATGGGGAACCTGTAGAAACAATCGTGAAATCAATATGCAAATGAGCCCTTTGAGAAATGGAAAAAGGGGGGGGAAAGGAAGTAGAGAATAACCCACAGAAAAGAGAGACAAAAGAGAAAAACATTACATCACAGTTGTGGGATGAAGGCACAATATCTTCAAGCTTCTTCCCATTAAAAATATCAATTCCAACAAAGTGACACTTAGCATGTCCATGCTTGCCAGTCTTTGAAGTGGAAACTTCAACAACCTGTTTCAAAAGAAGGGCAAAACCGAATGAGCTGAATATGAAGGGGGAAGATTGAAAAATTGCATACTTTTAAAAACTCCAGCACTAGAATATACCAAAGTAAAAAAAGAAAAAAGAAAAAACATTGCACCCATAAAGAAAAAATAAAACCATGCAAACAGATGCACTCTTGTGAGTCATTTTCACAGATGGATACAAAACGTGGGCAAAAGCTGCTTTTTTTTAAAACTTTGAAGATGCAAAACATGCTATGGTGCTATATTTCAACAGAAACTTACCACAAGTCACAGATTTTGATAAATCAAGCTAATTATACGAAGTTAGTTTGACCTGAATTCTATTATACTCAATCCGTAACCAAAAACGTCACAAAATATCACATCTGATAGTAGTCTCAACCTCATTTTTAGCAATACAACTATCAAATTTCGGAAATTTAACATTTATAGGAGCTACGCTCTGCCCAATTAAGCTTCAAGCACAACAACTAAGCAAGTCCAAAAGGGTATAGATATGTATGGGTTACATAGTGCAATAACATAACACACAAACACCCTAAATATGAAACCTAATCTGCAAAATCAAGTCAACAAATAAAATCTAATAATTGTGTCAACGTCATTCATTAAATCAACAGTAACCTCAAACAATTCTCAATCAAAATCACATATTTTGCAACATAACACAAAATAAACCCAACAATCAATACCGCAACAAAACAAAAAAACTCAATTATAATAACAACCAAAACCAACCATCAAAGATCTGACAAAAATAAAACAAAACCAGATGAAAATCCATTATGAAAAGCAAGAAAAAACAAAATTCACAAAAAAAATCCCTAGAAAATAAAAAATAAAACAGAAAACAATACCTTGCAAGGACGATTCTTGATGACAATATAACCATTCTTTCGGATGGTTCCAGCTTGCTGAGGGAAAGTCTTTGATGCTCCAGCATCAGCCTTGGATTCGAAGTGGTGCTCCTCGTCCGACATGAGTCTTCTCCTCTCTGAGTGCCGTTTTTGCCTGTGTTTAGTTTGATACTAAAAAGCTAAGCAGCAGACTGCTAGGATAATATCACACGCTTTTATATATTTATTTATTTTGAGAAATTTTTGCAGGTCCATGTTAAATTAGATGGGATTGAATCCTGGCCGTTGGATTTGGTAGCTTGAGTTTTAGTTCCCATTCTAATTGAATTATATTTGTTTTATTAATTTAAAAAAAACCTCATTTTTCCTATTTATCTATTTTACTTTTAATAATTAAAAAATTATTAATTTGCAAATATTGAATGTTTATTATTTAAGTTTGAATGCAATATATTTCTATCTTGTTTTAAAATTAACAATATAAATTATCGAGAATAAATTATGGACAATTATATTTATTCTAAAATTTCTCGTAAGAAAGGAGCGTGACATTATATTAACGAGGGATGATCCTAAAAATTTTTAGAATTAGCCACTCAATCATATATAAAAACTATTATCTTTCATAAAAAAACTACGTTTTGACATGATCCTAAAAAGAAAGGGTATGTAGTAATTTGATTTAAACCTAAGTTCAGTAACAAAAAAAACCTTCAACCATTATACCATTAATTTTCAACTACCATATTATCATCGTCATAAGATCTATTATTTAGTGTATAAAAATCGTTAAAGATTTTGTGCATCAATATTCAATGCTATCTATGAGAATTGTTTACAAAAAACTGTTTTCTAGCAAAATCAAGAAAGATAGCATAACATTAAGCGAAGAAATAAAAAGAGAAAAAAAATAGAAGATGCAAATTTTCTACTTCGTCTAGTTGTCATCAAAAAACCGATACAAATTTTTTAACCTTTAGATCAAACTAAAATTTGGTTTAAACATTTTTGAGATCCTGTTCTATAATTTGAATAATAGAGAGAGGTTTTGTGGTCTATAGTTTCAGATTGATTCTTGAAACAAGTAAAAGTTTTAAATTTTTTCACTCTATTCAGTTTTCATCAAAACTTAGAAATGGATTTGTTAACCATTAGATCGTATTAAAATTTAGCATGGACATTTTTAAAATCTTTTTTTATAATTTGAATGGTGGAGATGGGATTTTTCAGTTTTTAACTCCAATTTTTATTTGTGAATAATAACCCACAAATATATGAAGTTGTAGATTTTCTTTTACTATGTCCAATTTTCATCAAAATACAGAAACAAATTCGTTAACTATTAGATCATGTTGAAATTTGGTTTGAACGATTGTAAGATTAGGTTTTATGATTTGAACGGTGGATATATAGTTTCATAGTCTTTATCTCCAGATTTAGTCCATAAATAATAGCTTTCATTTTTGAAATCTTATTTAACCCGAGGTGATCTCATCAACCCCGAGGTGGTTTCATTCAACCCGAGTTGAGGTATCTCATCTGAACCTGAGGTGTCATCTTACCTCAAGATGGTTTTATCCTAAGGTTTTGAAGAGTTAACAACAAGTAGAACATATAGCTAGGGTTTATGACATACAAAATCATCAAACTATGCAAAAATTATATTATTTTAAGTATAATTAAAGGATAATTCACTAACATTTAGTGAATTGATGATGAAATTAACCTCAAAAGTATGAGATCTTTAAGAAATCAAACATTTATAGATCATCTTAAGCTTGGATGTTCAAGGAAAGAGAGAGAGAGCTATTTTTGTTTTAATTTTTATTAAAAATTAAAGATTAATCAAAAAATAAAAAAATAAACATTTATATATTTTCATTTATTAAAGTGCCCCTAGTCTTTCTAGTTAAAAACAAATGGCTTTTAAATCTTGTCAAACAAGGTTCCCAATAATAAATATAAAATATCACTTAGACATTTATATTTTAAAAATACGATAAATAGATCTTAATTTCGATCATACTTACTTTGATTAAATTTATTTTAATTTTATTTATATTTTAAAATATTAATGAAATATTGTAACTTACTTTAAGTTACTTCAGATAATTAAACTTAGCTCTTATATATTTTAGACCATTTAACACGTAAACCATTTACGCTTTTCGATCTAATATTATCTCCAAGAGTATTAGCTCTTTTACGGATAATATTTATTTTCTCCAATAGCAAGAATGATCATAAGTTTATGTTTTAATCTCTCAAGTTCACTATGATATTAGTCGTAAATTGAAATTGATCTCATCAATCTCATCCGAACCATTCGCGGATTCATCAACTATGGTTAACAACTAGCAATATGTTATAACTCCTAAATCACAATAAAAAAGTCTTCATCGAACTTTTTTATGCTTGATTATACATTCCGTATGGATAGATTTTTTCTGTTTATCCAATCCGAATTAAGTTAGGGTTTATGGATGTCAAAATCCTTAAACTTAATTTTCGCTCAGATTTTTGGTCATTATACTTTAAATTCATTATCATGAAACTTTTTTATATAATTTTTAATTATTTTCATTAAAAACTTATATTTCAGGCATTTATCACTATTCAATAAGGAACTCGAATCCGAATTGAGTTAATAATACCTCAAAATCCTTTTTATCGACTCAACGAATCTCGTATTGACTATTATTCGGGTTTTGATATAAATAACATATAACCAAACTAGCTTTTGTGTGCGAGATATGATTAGCTTCATATTTATACACCATATGAATAATGTGCATTTATACCAAAAGACAACAATAATGTCTTAGATTAAAGGAATAATCACCACACTAGTATAATCATATGACAATCAATGACATCATACTTCTGTATGATTTATCATATATTTGGTTACGTTCAAAAAAATAATTTTCTAATTATTAATCCACATTAATGTCCTAGTAATATGACTATTATATTACCCGTATTAACATCATTTTATAATATTCATCAGAGATATTCAATGTGTTTACTGTATAGTATTAATGCTCGATTGATACAACTTTCATCAGAAACTATTTAGATAAGTAAATTATCTAGGTATTCATATGCATACTCTATCATTGGTATGAACAAGATGAGAAAGCAACATACGTATATGAATTGAAATAATTTCTTTATTAATGAGTATGTATTATCTATATACAAACAATAATTTAATAAAAAAATGTCTAAAATAGACAAAACGAATAGTTTTAGAGTATATAACACCAACAGGTCTCATCCTATGAGATCTCATTCCAGAAATCTCATCCTCTCATCCCGAGGTCTCATTTAATCACAAGGTCTCATCCGAGAAAATTTTATCCGAAGGTGGCCTCATCATCTCATCTCGAGAGGTCTTATCCAACTACAAGATCTCATTTGACGAAGTTGCATCCTAAGTGGCTTCATCATCTCATTATCTTAACATTTTATATCTAGAGGTCACATCTAACTATAAGGTCTCATCCGACGAGATTTCATTCCAAGGTGATCCTATCACCTTATTATCTCATTTTAAAGTTTAATCCAACTACAAAGGTTTCATCCCAAGATAGTTTCATCACCTCATCATCTCATCCCAAGGTCTAATCTAACTATAAAGGTTTCATCTCAAGGTGGTCTCATCATCTCATCCGATGAGGTTTCATCATGAGATGATCTCATCATCTTATTGTTTCATCCCAAATGTCTCATTCAATGAGGTTTCATCCCAAAATGGTCTCATCATCTCATTCTAAAGGTTTCATTCGAAGAGATTTCATCCTAAGTTGGTTTCATTATTTCATCGTCTCATCCGATGAGGTTTTATTTTAAGATAATTTTATCATCTCAATCGACAAGATTTCATCCCATGATGATCTCATCATCTCAAGTCTTATTTCATCCTAAGATGATCTTATTGTCTCATCCGAAGAGGTCTTATCTGCATCATCCGACCTTAAGACCTTATCTTAAAGAGATCTTCTCATCTAAAAAGACCTTAATTCTGATCATCTAAATGATGCTATCCAGACTTGGTCATTTAAATGAGGTTATCTAAAATTAAATATTCAAATGAGATCATTTAGATCTAATTATTCAAGTGAGGTCATTCAAACTTGATTTATATAAAACCAAACAGTTGTCCAATAAAATTATAAATTCAGCTGTAAAAACAAACAAACTAAGAGGTCATTCATGAAGACATCAATCTCCAAAATTTTTCACTCTTAGGAATAAGGTTAGTAAACCTGAAATCTCATACTATTTATTATAATAATATGTCTATTTTACTGTATTTTCATCTCCTTAATTACAAATATTATTTTATAAAAAAGTGCTGCGTGTATTATATACATTTTCTAGATAAGGTTGCGTTGATTTTTAGTTGTAAAATTATAAATATTATTTTATAAAGAAGTGCTACATGTATTATCTATATTTTTTAAATGAAGCTATGTTGATTTTCAACTATAAAACTACAAATATTATTTTATGAGAAAGTACTACGGGTAGTATTTACATTTTCTGAATGAGATTATTTTGATTTTCAGCTACAAACCTATAAATATTATTTTATAATAAATGCTATGTGCATTATCTATATTTTTCGGATGAGACTACGTTGATTTTCAACTACGAAGTTACAAATATCTGTTTCAACTGTAAAGTTATAAATATCTATTTAAGCTGCAAAGTTATAACTATCGATTTCAGTTGTGAAACTATAAATATCGATTTACAAAACTATAAATATAGTTTTTTGATGTTAAACTCATTTGCTCGATGATGCAAAGTTCTTTTACTCAATATTAAATCTTATGTGTGCCAAGTGAAGCTCTTTTGCTCAAACTAAGTTTCACGCTCTCTAGATGGAGCCCATGTTTTTCATGAAAAATCTATACAAAATTTAGTTTTCATTAAAAATAAATTTTTACTAAAAAATAGGGGATTTATGTTGAGGATAAATTAGAGACAGTTATATTTCTCTTAAAATCTTTTATAAAAAAGGAATGTGATAACACTTTAACAAAGGATGTCCCAAAAATCTTTAGGGGTTAGTTATTCAATAACTCTTTGCAAAAAGAATTACATTTTGATTTGATCCAAAAAAAAAAGTTACTTAACTAATTTGACCAAAATTCAAATTCAATCACAAAAAAATCCTTCTACCATCATACAATTAACCTTTAACAACCATACCATTATTATTATAAGACCAATTATTCGACATACAAAAATTGTTAAAAATTTTATGAATCAACTAAAATTTATTTCAATTCATTGATCAATCAATCTAATTTTAAAAATATAAATTTACTTTAATCCATTAAAGTTATTCAATTTAAAATTAGATTGATTAATTAACATAATTTAAATAATCAAATATTAAACAAACGATTATCTACTTTTAATAATTTAAATTGCAACACTTGTTTAGCTCAAATATTCTTACACTACTGATAAAGATATTTTATTTAAAATAATCATCTCTATAATCTATGTGGAATAGATGTATTGACTAGTTTTTTTTTCCAGAGGGGATGTAATTTAAATTTTTTTTTATAAATTAACAATTTTTCTGTAATTCTTAATTTTGTTTAAAAATAAAGAATTTTAGAGGAATAATGTGTTGGTTAATTTTTTTTCTTAATTTAACAATGATTATTTTTAATACATATTATAATTCCAATAATTTTCCTACAATATTATTATTTATTCTCACATAAAGTCAATCAATTTTGATGGCTCACATTTTGTGTCTAGTAAAATTGTCATATCTAAAGAAGCATCCAATACCCAAACAAAAAGTTTGTAGGGGTCCATCCCATTATCCATGGGATTATACTTATTCTTATTCTCCTATTGAAAGTATATAGTCAAAACTGCTCTAATAAAAATTATTATTATTTTAAGATTTTCATTTAACACTTATTCTTGTAACACTTAATCCTATTGAATTGTTCATGATTTGTTCTATAATTTATTGTTTAAATTCATTAATTATCTTATAGTGTCATACTTTATGTTTAACTAAGACTGTTGTATTTTAGATTGAGTAGAGAAGGACAATAATTTAATAGTTTAATAGCTATTTGTATTAATGTTTTAATTAAATTCGAACATTAGGTTGGAACACTATAAAAATAATTGAAAAAATATTGATATCGAAACTATGTTATAATGTATAAAAATATAAGGTTTTATTAATATTTTTAAAAAATGAAAAAAAACAGACAGATGATGCTATATATATATATATATATATATATTTTAAATATTTTGTGACTCTTAATTTTGGACTGCTCCTCTTCAATAAGTTGTACGCTCCATTTAATGGTTGAATAATGTGATTACATTCTGAAAATATAAGTGGCCCATATTAACTATTTTTATATATTTAATTTTTATATATTTAGATCCCAAAATTTTAATTTTTGTGCAGCAAACCTGATTTCCAATCCTGGAATGGAGTGACAAATTACAAATCTTTGGACATTTAATCGATCCTGTTGTATTTAATATTCCTGTGGCTATTCCATGCCCTGGACTACAATTCCCTGGAAAAGGCTTTGTCTTCTGTCTCAGGGAGATAAAAATTCCGGGATTATCTCAAGCTTCAGCTTTTTGAGGGAATACAAAATCCTGAAAATACTTGAATTACGTTCAAAGGGTTTTACAATTAATCCTTTGAATTATGTAATATGGATCAAATGGAATGATTAAGAAAGATTAAAAAAAATCCCAATTAAAGTAATGAAACAGTCTTTCTAAAAGTTATGGTTGCATGCAACATTCTAATTGATAATAGTCCATAAAGGAATTAAACTTGGGTCATGTTGCTGTGATGGACATAAGCTTTTTTTTTCTGAAAAAAAAAAATACCATGAGTGAGAACTCACTTCAATTCTGCTAGTATATCAGCTAAGGATGAGACAAGCGTCCATTTTTAAAAATTTTTTTTTTTATAATATATAAAATTAAAAAAAAAAACTTTAAGCCAGACAAATGCATTACATTCACATTTATATATTTATTTAATAAAATTTTATCACGTATATTTTTATATTAACCGCATGTAATCTTGTGAAACGATTCATCCAATTTTGTGTAATGGAAAAAGGTTGTCAGGCTACATACACTATTTGAGTATTGCCATCATGTATATATATATATTTTAACTAATTGTGTATGCGATAAAATTCTATCGGGGATATTCATGAGATATGCTCGTTTCAGCTAAGACTTTTCAATTAAGACTAAAATCTAGAATTAATCTAATATTATCAACTCAATATCTTCTACTACAAAGAGAAGATGAAAATTGCTAAGAGAATTCTCTCTCTTCAGTTTCAAGGATCAAACTTCTGTATATATAAATTAGAGTTTTTATGCCCCCAGCAATGGAGAGATAAAAAGGAAGTACATCGGAGTCCTAAACAAGCTTTCAGGACTACTGTACATTCCCTCCATGGCAGCATATATACAAAGAGAACTGATAAGTGGTGACAGGAAACAAAAGACTAGGGGACAAAAAATAATTAAAAACATCAGAGAAACAATTTAAAAAGTAAGTCTTCTCACTTTGTGCTTTTCATTGATTATTAGTTGGTTCAATATCTTTAAGAAGGCCGACGATTTGCTGCGTGCTCGGACGTTTCAAGGGGATGTCAGCTGTGCAAAGATATCCGATCTTTAGAGCTTCTTCCATTTGGTTTTCGGGCCCTGTCTCGCGAAGTTTTGGATCAATTGCTCTTGATCCTTGGTTCTTCCTTACCAATCCTCTAACCCAACTCACCAAATTTCCTTCTTTCTCGTCAGGATAATCGTCGCCAACTGGTTTTTTCCCTGTAATTAGCTCAAATAGAACGACACCAAAGCAATATACATCAGACTTTGGTGTGGGTGAGTCAAATTTAGGCTGAGAAAACTCTGGCGGCACGTATCCTGGTGAACCAAGAGCAATTTCATCGTTTCCAAATACTTTGGCCAATCCAAAATCTGATAGACCAGGCTCCAAGTTCATATCTAGATAAACACTGCTAGCTTTAATATCCCTGTGAATAATTGGAGGTGAGCATCCATGATGAAGAAATGCCAGTGCTCG
>JAVXUL010013645.1:0-12244 GCA_035590515.1 Trichilia minutiflora | reverse complement strand
TTCACTGTTCAACATACCTTCAAGGTGTTGATACCTTTCACCAAAGGTATCGATACCTTTGCTTCTGATCCTCTTTCCGAGGACTACAACTTCAATTGGTCATAACTTTTAACTCGGATATCCGCTCGGAACCCATAATATATCAATGCGAAGCTCTCTCTGAGGTCTACAAAAACGATAGTGAATTTTTTCTTAATTGAAGATGATTTTAGAGTCAAAAATCCAATTCTTTCTCATAACCTCATATATTATACCATAATCTTATCCAAGATATCTTCTTCAAGTTTTATACCCTCTCGTGCACAATCTAAAAGCAAAGACATGCACGAACACTCTTAAAGGATTTACTATTATACCTATAATACTGGGTTTTACAATATATTTTTAAATAAAAAATTAAAATTAAAAATACAACATTATTAATATTGTACTCTACAAGGTTTCAAACGAATTGATCGTACAAACAACCTCTCTTTCAATATAAATAATTATATAATTTAAAAAAAAAAAATTCATATCTTATCTTATTCGAAAGTGTTGTCTCTATTAAAGTCGTCATACTTAAAAATGTCTTCTCTATCATAATGTTAAAATAGAAAGAGTTAATACTAAAATAATCAACCTATTAATCAATAAATTAATAGTATTATAACTTTCTTATTTTAACTAATAATCAATGTTATTCAAAAGTAAGTTGTTAAAACTGTGAATGAAAAAATATATAAATCCTTTAACATTCTAATTCTGTTATTAAAGCAAAGATCTCATATTATATTTAGTAAAACTTTTATGATAGAATTTCTCAACAATACAATAAATATTTATTAATATCAAATAATTTAAACCCATCAATAGGATATAAAATTAAAAAATTTCATAGTTTACTCTAAAAATCTATTACTTACCTCTACTAGTTGAAAATCTATCATTGTATTAAAAATATCAAATGAAAAGAAAGTGTTTTTTTTTTTCACTTGCTTAAGTAATTATAACAAATTACAAATTAATTTAATCTCTATTAAATAGTAAACTTACTGTAAGTTAATTTGTTTTATAATTAATTTAGTCAAATTTACAACAAATTAATTATATAAGAATTTTATATCATCATCTTTTTTACTTTAATTTAATATTCATCAAATAACAAATCCTAACTATTATAAAATACATAAATTTAAAAATATTAATAAATAACAATTAATTTTAATTCATAATATATAAATTTCATAGTTATTACTATTTTTTAAAAAGAAAAAGAAAAAAAAAAGCTACCTAAACTTGCCAACTTGTACCCAACAGAGGTACAACAGAAAATAGTAATGAAGGAGAAGAAACTGAAAAAAAAAACTATTAATTTATATAGTAACAATTTATAATTAAAATAAATATATTAAGGTTAAGCTATATATTAATTGTGTCACTGTCATATATAAAAGCATTTAGGTTATACTTAAAAAAAAAAAGTATGGTACTATATTTTTAAAAAAAATAAAATTGGGATATATTTAAAGAAAATTTTGGGCCTAATCTGGGCTGAATAGGTCCGCCCCCTATCTTCTCTCTGGAAATTTTCTCTCCTTTTCGTATGTTTACGGGATTTTCTTCCTTTGGACTTTTGGTTTAATAAAATCAAAACCTTTTTCCACGAAGGAATTGAACTTTAATAATAAATATGAAACCGAACAATAACATAAATCAAATCGAACGTTTTTGGTTTAAGAATAATTTTTCTTAAAAATTAGGTCCAAATTAGGAAAATAAATTTTTTTTTTATTTAACAACTTCAACTAATTATCAACAAGAATATTTTAATATAATACAATTACTGATAAATGACTAATATGTGTATGTGTAGAGATCAAACTTAATATTTTATCAATTTTTATTCAATTACTTTAACTTAGTCTGCATTGAAAATCAATTCGAAGTTTCAATTACTATATTTTTTTTATAAATTCAATAACTAATTTCACAAATTGTAGAGGTGAACTTAATCAAAATCAAAGCTAATCCATTTGTTCACTTAATCTAATTTAACTCTCAATAATTATGCATAGGGTAAACAAAATAAGTAATAGTTGTGGTAAGATGTTATTTATCAAAGTATGATTTATGACATTTAAAGCCCCTAACGATGACCTAATGTTAAAGATTTAATGTGATAGTCGCTTAGCATTTATCTTGAATTCGAGTCACTAATATTTTTTTTTTTAAAACGATTAAGGGATCGGGTCATCAATTTTACCTGAACTACTTCTACGGATGTGACATTTACTAAACACTTATTCTCCATTAAGTAGATTAAAATTTCTCATGTATAATAATAATAATAAAAAAAAGATTTATGACATTTAACCTATTTGAAGTACTAGTTTAGAATTGTTAAGGTTTAGAAGATAATTTATCCATGTTGTATTAAAAAAATAATTGAGCATCTAATAAATTTTGTTGTGTACGCGTTTCATAAATTTTAATATTAAAGTGTTACAATAATATATAAGAAATATATGAGTAAATTCTATTGGCAGAATTCCTTTTCTTTCTTAAATATTTATTAGACTTAAAATGCGAACCATTCGACAAATAAACATTAATCCAATTTCATCTTAAAAATTACCATATGTTGGATGGAGCCTTTCAAAATTCTAGAATTGAAATTTTTTCAATTTTAGAACATGTGAAGTAACCTATCACGAAATTTCTAAATCTAATCTGAACTTCATCTTAATTAGGCTCAAGGTTTTTGCATGTTAGAACTTTAACCAACTTTCTTACAATATTTAAAAGCCTACAAGTAAATGAATTCTAAAGCACGACCCCAATAAGGAGAAAAGAAGGAATGGAGATGTCAAATGTTTTATATTAAGGTTGGATTTGAACGAAAATTGGATGCAAACTGAAGTTAGAGGTCAGACCTGACTTTCTAAAAATGACTCAGGCCCAAAAGCAATCCATGACGAGTTCTAATAATGGAGGCCAAACCCAATATTCCTGTCATGCGGGCGAAGGAGGGTTCGAGTAATATTGCCATCCTTGGCATCGGATAGCTTGTTAGGAAGGAAAACAAAAGTCATATGTCAAACATATGTTGAATGATAACATCAAATTAACTTATAATTACGAGAACCAGATAATATAATACTATCATCTCGTCCATCACATAATTATGTCAACAAACCTTTCGAAAGGTGTAACAGTAATAATACTAGCTCAGCGGTTGAGGTTTGTTTATAGTACCAGGCAACAGTCTTAGTTGAAATTTAGTAATTTAGTTATAAAGGATCAATCCGTTTTATTAAACTGAAACTTGGAAATTATAAATTCTTAAGAGCTTATATACAATATGAAACTGTACATATATCACAGCCAATGTCTTCATGAAATATCAAATATGCACGAACGATAAAAGGAATAGTGAGTAGAAGGCAAGGAAGACAAATTTCGATGAAACTGAAACTGGTCGTACCAAGAAACCACCTTAAACCCAAATAATCACAAGGCTAAACTGCAATCTGGCGCCCAAATGTGTTCTCGCCACTGTAAGTAACATATAGAAAGCCATCTTCATCCTTTTTTTCTTCATATATGGCCGACATAATTGCACCTGCAAAACTACGAAGACTGACGACTGGACTATTTTCAATCAAGAAACCATGGATAAAATATCATTTTTATTTTCATCTTTACCCGTAGGCGGAAGCACATTGTCCAAAAAAATAAATATTGCCTTTTCAGCACTCAGTTTGATCCTCTTGCGGATTACATAGACGAATTGTCCTACAGTCAGGTCAGCTGGAACAAGATACCTGTCAGGTAATGGAAAAACTTCATTAACATGATAGAGTAATCAAAACAGTACTGCTTCTAGTCAACAGGAACAATTAAATTAACATCTGGCACTAATCATAAAAACTAGGCATGATCACCCCACAAGGACAGCCAATTCCATGATGACCTTTAGAAGAAATTTGAGCAAAGAAAAAGAAGAAATACTTGCGCTCATCAGCTAAAATGGATGATGTAAAAAGGGTTTTAATCTCATGTGAAAAGAAAAATGTAAAAAGTAGCACCAAGAAGCCATCACAGCTTATAGATGAACTACATGGCAGTGTTGTAAGATCAGTTAAATGAAAACAATAAGAACCAGATATGACAGTGACGAAAAAAATGATAAAGATAGCCAAAATAGCAACTAGAGGCTGTCAAACTTTACAGATTGCCCCATATGACAATGTGCACCATCATCATAATGAAGCAGGGAAGGAATCTGTGTCTTAGGGTGTAATTTAACATGTGTATGTTATACACGTCCTTGCACTCACCTAGCCCTTCCTTCAGAACCCTTTTAGACATTTATCTATAGTTTAACTAAAGTTACATTTGCCATAATCTAGTCAATTGAAGTAGATCATAGATGGAGGGAAAAATAATTAAACAAGTGAGTCTAATGTCATAAAAAGTATGATAAAACTCTTACTTCTTCTTATCTATATTTGGTATATCACTTTTCTCTGCCTTCTCCACGATCACCTTAATTCAAACCAGCAAAGTACAGAGACAAGTCAGTTTGGAAATGAAGAAAGAAATGAAGTTGTCATATGCAGAGCATTCAACTAATGCAATCACATATAGTAAATACAACAGAAAACTGAAAAGAAGAGATAGATAGATAGAAACAGCAATGGTCGTGGAGATCCATGAAAGTACCACAAGTAAATTACTGGAGTGGCCAGGCATACCACCACTCTAAAACCAAAACCTAACACGAGCAGAAGCAGACCATTGGGTAAAAATGTGATAATTTGAGTATGCTACAGTGTACCTTCCCCACAGAAGCTGGGCATAAATTCTTAACATTTCAAATGCTATGACTATATCTAGCACATATACTATTTAGATACAGCACAATTCAGATATCTAAACTCAACTTGCTATCATTCAAAGCAGTTAAAATTTCAAAATTGGTCTTAAAAGCTGCCACACCACAATACTAATCAGGACCTGCTAATCAAATAATGGGTAATGTTTGGTATTGAGGCGCTGTCACTTCTGTGAGATAGAAGCACTAAATGTGGGCTCTATTAGAAGTAGGCATTTACCAAACAATTTTTCAACCTTGCTTTCGAAGTACGTGAAAACTATCATTACCCCTAACACCAATTTCAGCCACAGGCGATACACTATGATATTAGAGCATTTACTGAAAGATATTGAAAAGACAGTCTAAATGCTCACCGGAATCCTATCTGGGTATTTCTCCCTAATCCTAGCAGCCTCAGCGCGTCTCTTCTCTAAAAGACAAAGAAAACATAACATTATTAATTCAAAATTTTTCATCGAAACTTCCACAGATAATAAACAGGAGAACAACCAGAAATTTTGTACAGAATTCAAACACAAAAACAGCAATGTTTACCAAGATCATGCTCTTGCTTGAAGTAACTCTTTGCCATTCCTCCTGAAATCATCAACCAAATTAGCTAATCTCTAAGTCCTCCTTTTTCACATCAACCAACAAAAACAGTAATTTCCATCTTCATAATACTTTTTTATCAATCACATAATTCTTTGACGAATTATACAGAATTGATTTAACAATCAACAATCGAAACTTCCAGAAAATTTTCCAACAACAAAAGCAAGAGTGTAACAATGAAAGATCTATCTTAATCATCATGCAAAGCAACAAATTAAACCCTAAAATATCAATCTAATTGATTAAGCAAACAGATTGCAAGGCATTCAATTAAATTAAAAAAATAAAAAATAAAAAAGAAATTAAGTGATACCAGTCCCTGAGTTACGTATGACTTTATTCTTTTTCTAATCCAAACTCCTGAAGCTCGCCGTGGTGGGTTATGGATTACTTGGCTTAGCTTCTTGTAAAGGCATTTATATTTTTCCGGTCTACCACTCTACCCCCTTTCAATTCCAACTCTACCATATTTTTCACATACAGTCCCTGAGTTTTGGTCAAAACCATAAATTGGCACATAGATTGTAAGGGTTTTCATCCAGATTCCTAATGTTTTGCGCTATTATTCTTAATGGGTATAATAGAATTGATTTAAACGTCAAATATGAAAATAAAAAAATAAAAATTTAAACTAGTGTGTTCAGGTATTTACATAAACACTTGTAATTGTTTTATTTTAAAAGAAAAAGATTTCTTTTAATATTTTTGATATATTTTAGAAATAAAATTTATTTATTTATTATTTTTATTACATTATAATTATAATTTAAAAATTAGAATATTTTAACATATTTATTAATATCTAATTTTTTAATATTTTTAAGTTATAATAATATGATTTAAAAGTTATAGAACATTAGTACCAATCATTAGTATAAATTTGAAAGGACCAAAAATTTAACTTTCATCGTTCAATGCCTAACAAAGTATCTATTTTTCCTTCTTTTTTTTTTTTTTTTCAAATGCTTAACTTTCTTTTATTAATATGACTGACTGACAAGTGGCAACAGGTATTTGTATAAAACTTACCCTTTTAGTTGCAATTATATCAAATCTTAGGTATCCAAATGTTAATCAGTCAATAATCGATCCATTCGAAAGTGTATGTGAGGAAATTTCGTGCATAGAACTGTCGGGGGTGACTTGGTGGTGGCGGAGGATTGGATTTAAAATTTCATAATTATAGGTTCGATTTTTATTTAGAATTATCTCTCTTAAAATATTAAGAGATCATATCTTAATTTTATTCGATTATTTAGTATTATTTATACGAATTAAAAGGATGGAACTTAATAATAATGGAGGGCTTGAATGTCTCTAATGTCATCTTTTAAAATATTAGCTGACAGTGTAAAGTTTTCATGTTTATAAAAAAAAATAAAAAAAAAACTCAAGCATAGGATATCATAATTACGTAGCAGAGTAGGACTCAATTCTTATTTTTTGGCATTGACTATTTAAACAATTATATTGAAAGTTGAAACTCAAATTTCAATTCTGTATGGCTCGATTGATGAAATCAACTGATTA
The DNA here is from genome assembly GCA_035590515.1 of Trichilia minutiflora. Lineage (NCBI taxonomy): Eukaryota > Viridiplantae > Streptophyta > Magnoliopsida > Sapindales > Meliaceae > Trichilia > Trichilia minutiflora. The sequence continues at coordinate 5,238 of JAVXUL010013645.1, read as the reverse complement.
TTGATGATTGGAAAGAATGGGTGCATTATATAGGGTAGAGTTAACGTAATGGATTTGAATAATGAAAACGCATCGATTCATGGGAAGTTAGCAGTACTGGATAAGAATATGCCAACACGTATCCCCCTGCATTGGCTTTCGACCCTATACGATCGGTCTTCTTTTCTCAAGTGACGCTTTTGCCCTGCTCTCTCACCATAATTTTATATTTTTATTTATTAATATTTATTATATTATATAATTTTATACATAATAATTTGTATAAAATTTTTTTATTTATAATAAAATTTTTAAAATATGTTTTTTTATACCCTTATATTTTAATAAAAAAATTTATTATAAAATTAGTCACACCGTAATTTACTATGAAATTGATCTTAATAAATACAATAATATTACTTTTTAACACTCATTTATGTCTAACACATCTAATAAAAAGACTATTTATTTAGTGAAAATTTTCTTCTATTTAACATAAAATATTTTCTTTTTTTTAGTGTATTATTAATACATTTTTAATTTTGTTCGTTCATAATCTATTATTCTTTTTATAAATTAATAATTTTAATAAATAAATAATTTAAACAAGTTAAAAAATATTATCTTAAAAATTATAAAATTTACTTTTATTAAAATAATATAGGTATTAAGAATATTAGCTCAAAAAATAAAAATAAAAATAAGTTAATAAATAAGATTATTTATAGAGCTGTCAAACGGATCGACTCGGCTTGACTCGACTCGATTCATTGTGAGTCAATATTTTATTTATCCTAACTCGATATGCGAGATAACGAGCCTAAATGAGTAGGTCCACGGACCGACTTTAAAAATTTTTAATTTAAAAAATATATATATAAAATATACTAATTATTAATAAATATAATATATTAATAATAATAATAAGTCTATAATCTAAATACAATATAAATTAACTATATTATAACTTAATATATAAAAATTTTAATAAGTCAAATAAAAATTTTATCAACAATTATAAGTTTAAACATATAATCTCAAATCTTAAAATATACTAATTCAATACTATTTAATATTAATAAATAATAAATTTAATATCATTATTAATATCTAAATATAATTAATTATTATTTAAATATACAAACTAAAAAAATTAGATTTAATTTTTTTAATTAAATTTAATATAATTAATTAAATAAATTAAACAAATTAATTTATTTAATTTATAAATTAAATAAATCAGACTAAATAAACTAATTTTTTTATCTTCACTCTTTAAATAATAAGTTAAATAAACTTATCCGTAATCTATCGATTCATTTAACCGTTCTAATTATTTAGATCAAATACCATCTCTGTGTATGTTTTTCACAAACGTTCAATCTTACGTCTATATATATTTTTAAAAGTTTGACAGAGACGGCAAGGGAGTCGGCCAGCCTAATCCAGTAATTGCATAGTGCACTAATGCTCTTGTATTTGTTTTATTTGAGCGTTTGTTTCTGTGTATCATTATTTCACTTTGGAATCTACTTGTGTAAATGGTTCTGGGCCTCGAGTTAACTCTGTTTTGGGTCTTCATTATTGTCACACACAGACCCAAGTCATTATTATTTTAATAAGGTCAATTTTCCTTTGGGTAAGGAATGTTAGCCCAACTGAAGATTGAACAAACTTCAACACTAATTATTTTGTGGGCTAGACCGAACCAACCTGGATCAGACCATGGTTAGCAAAGAATTAATTACCTGACAGTTTTTTTCTTTACATGTGCTGATGGCAACATGCAAGAAATAGAAAAATGACCAACAGGGTGTCCTAACCTGTTTGCAGCCAGCCATTTTTCATGCGGTGGTGATAAAATTCCAATTTTATCCTTAATTAAAATGACTAAAATATATAAAATAAATAAATATTAATTTAATTATTATTTTATTAATTTAAACACTATTTTATATCAAATGAACTCTTTTTTCTTTCATTCTCTTTAAACAATTTTTCTAAATTAAAAATATTTTTTTATATTTTTTATAAATTTTTTTTGAATAACTTAGAATATTCGAACTTCTTCCAAATAACTAATTGAGTATATTATTTTTTAAAATTCGATAACTAGTTGAACATATTATTACATAAATTTTTCGTTTAAATTATGAGCGATCAATTAAAATCGAGGTCAAAATATGCGTCCAATTTACATATTTCAGATTTAATCTATCATCACAAATTTATACTTAAGGGTGTTTTTTTTTTATAAATTCATTCAAATATAAGTTATATGCTTGTTAAAAAACTCAAAAATAAATAAAATATATTTATAATTGTAAAAACTTCACAATTAATGAGTAAAAAATTACTAGTATTTGTTGTATGTTATTGGCATTGAAGGTACACGTTGGATACGAAAGATTTTTTGAGAATAAAAAGTAAAAAATAGAGTTTCTTAAAAAAATAATTATAAATATAAAATAAATAAGGTCATTTTTTGATATTTTATGGGATGAATTTATAAAATATTTAAAAATTTATAGTTTCGATAGGATGTGTTAATCACAGGAGGGCCAGTGTACAAAATAGGTTGTGGGGGTGGTTGGCGAAGTGAGCCTGCTTATTTTCTGGTCCTCCTCTAAGTGCTGCCTCCAATTTGTTTTTCAGTGTGTAACTGGTTGGACGACTTTCTCCCCTCTTATTTCTGCTGGGTTTGTGTCATTGTGTGGCCAGTGGGACAACAATATTTACGCGTGGGCCATAGGTGCCTTATGGCATAGATCTTCTGAGATTGACAAGGTTGGTGGGATTCTCTTCCCTTTGCAACAAGGATCTACGACTACATGTGTTTTAGCTTGTTCCAACTATTGTATAGGTAATTCTTGTAAGAATAGTTTTTTGTCTGCATTGTTCCACAGACGATATTAACTGTAGATATAAAAAATGTCAAAAAAAAACAACAACTTAATACCACGTAGATTTTGACATATTTTTTAAATGGTAGTGACAAGTATTCTTATTTTTTAATCACTTATAATATAAATACAGTTAGAGTATTTATCAATTTTTTGACAAAGAAACTTCTATATTTAAATTAAAGATCTTAAGATGGATAGTAGTTTTTTAAAAGTTTATAAATTTTATGTAATAAGTTAAGAGAGAAAATTATTATTTATATTATTTTTTATTATTAAAAATAGATAATACTATCAATGTAGTCAATCCTTTTACTCCATAGATGAAGTCGGTATTTACAAAAGCATGCGATCTAAATCTTAAGTCTTTCGCGTGAAGAACATAAGAGAATGAAAATGATTAGTATTTTTTGGAGGATCTTATATGCAACCTTCGTTTAATGGACTTCTTTGAAATCATAACTATTTAAAGGGCTAATTGACATAATTGTTCTGTAGGTTTTTGCTTGTCACCTTGCCACATTGCATTAAGCTTAAATACAGCCTACAAGCTTTGTGGATTGTCGCATGTCCCATGATTTTTCATGCATTTCTTTCTCTGTTGTTTTTTGTTTTTGCTATGAATGATTGTCATTAAAGTCGACATCCTCACCTCTCGATCAGCTTCCCACTCAAGAGATCGGTACATAATTTATCTCTCATTTATCTAAAAGCCTCTAGTTCACAATTAAAGACGTATCTTCTGTGGTCTAGATCGCAACCTAAGAGTTGGTAAAAAGAAGAGAGAATTGGATAATAGGAATGAGATTTGATTTCCATGTAGTTATAAAAATGAGGGAAGTCACGATCATCTTTATTATAAAGTTGGTGATATAACCCTTAATATGGGAGCTACTGTTTCAATCTTGAGATTAATAGAGCGACCTTTTAATTGATACTGAATGGGATTTGAGTTTTCACATAATGAGAAGGGACTTAAGAATTTTACTATTCATGACACTTGTTACAAAGTGGGATTCTCGACCAAAATATCAGTTAAGATTGATTGGGATAATGGTTAGGTTATTATCTACCCCAATAATAATAAAATAATAATTAAAATTATTAATTAACTCTTATATAATTAATGCTCAAACAAGTATATATCACCATCAAAATATAAGTATAACATTTTTTAAGAGAGTAACGACAAATACGATTATAATTTTTTTAAATGATACTTATCTTTTATTTTGTATTTTATGATAAAAATTCCTATGTAGTTTGAGTGTTGTAATAAATACCTTTATCAAATTAATTTTCTTAATTTTTTTGTCTTTATCTACTGTGTAATTATTATTATACTCTTAATATTTATGAAAATAAAAAAATTTTAAAAAAATTTAATTCATAAATTTTTATCTCCTTTAAAATATAAATTTTACGTATTTTATATAATTTTTCAAATAATAATTATATATATATTTAATTTTTATAAAAATTAAAAATATAATAATTATTATACTATAAAAAATTAAAAAATTAATTTGACATAATATTGTAACAACTTTCTAATATTGTAAAAAATTAATTTGACATAAAAATTAATTTGTGAGATAACTGTTTTTGACCAGTACCTTAATTTGATTTCGTAAATCTTCGCATTGATCAGTGGTGTGACCACTTTCCCTGTGAAATTCACAGAATCGCCCCTTGATTTTTTTGGACACCTTCGCTTTCATGGCCTGAGGATGTGGTGCCAAGAGACCCCAACTCTTCGCATACTCATATACTTTGGATAGAGGAGGTTTCAATAGAGTAAACCCATGGGTAGCTAACTGTTCCACTCTCCTGGGAAGGCTTCTTAGTGAATGCTATTTTGGGGGCCTATCATCTCTAGGGGGTCGAGGTAAAAACCTTCCCTGACCCCTATCTTCCCTGTCTGCATCTCTTCTATCATGCTTGGGATTCCCGTATCGAGCCCCTTTTCCCTTCTGCCATGCCTCCTGAAGATGTTCCCTCCTAGCTAGGACTGCTTGGGATTCTTCTTTCATTCTTAGCATCATCTCCCCTTTAATTTCGATTTCATCTAGCAGTTCCATCCGGGCTGCTTCATAAGTGTCCACTGTACACTGATGAATGGCGTACCAAGCCCTTTTAATCGCAGCCTCTTTTTCAACCCTTCAAGGGTCAAGGGATGATGGTAAGCTCCTAATTCCATTACCCCTTTATGGTACCTGCGCACAAAATTTTTCAAAGTTTCTCCTCCTCCTTGGCGTATTGACAGTAGGGTGCTCAGATTTTGACTAGTGAAAATCGCTCCCTTGAACTTATTTTTAAATAGGGTCATCAGTTGATTGAAGCTATTGATACTGGA
>JAVXUL010013634.1:0-12244 GCA_035590515.1 Trichilia minutiflora | reverse complement strand
AGAGAGTTAATCATACTTTGAAGTGTAAAATGATAAATTTAACCTTAATACACATACACTTTTATGTACTCATCAAGATATATTAGCCATAGTTGCAAAATGGTTTACAAAAAGGTTTTGTAAAGCAAATAAGGCTCCAACACCTCACCATCATCTTTATGCTAGTGTGTGGATATCCTTTGAGACTTAAGGGAGACTTCAAGCTTGTTGAAGAAAACTTGGTTGGTTAAAATTTTTTTTAAACCCTAAATGAATATATACTAAATTATTTAGTGTGTTTATATGCATAAAATAAAAATAAGTATTCCCATCAGTTTTTTTGTAAAATCATCTTTCAAAGAATGTGTATAGTATCCATCAGGATGGGTCAGGGTTGATGATTTTAACAAAGTTTTAGTCTTGAAAATAGAGAACGTAGATGAAATTTGGCATCTGATCACACGGCATAAAAGATGGCGTGGTTAGAAAAGTGGTGTGTACGAGCTCTTTCTTTTGTTAACGAATAATCTGTTTTTATTGACTAATAATAGTTACTTTTCTCTCCAAGAGAATGTTGATGATGATTAAATTAAGTTTCTACTTAAAAAAAAGTATCATAATATTGCCACGCATTTGATCTTTAATATAATCATTTTAATTTAAAAATCATAGTAGAATATAAATGCAAAATATAACGTGATTGTCCAGACTCTCCATGCCCACAAGAATAAGTCAGAATCAGTTGGCCTTTCCTTGTAAAGCCAGTCTTATCGAATCTTTTTTCCATTGAGGAGATTGAAAATTCCTTGTATGGAAATGGAATATTGAGTAATGAAGATAGAGACGGCTGATTGGTTATGGAAGACCAATTGGAAGTCTCCTTTTAGGACAAAATTTGGTTAATTCTCACACCTAAATAATCACGAGCTCTTTTTTAAAAGAGTGCAAGTTGATAGATAATTTATTTACATCTTCGAAATAAAATATATTACATCTGCTAACAAACCGTGGCCGCCTTTATGATTGTATCATATAGGTCTTATTCTTTGACAAAATGCAGCCGTCAGAACAGGACGGTGATAGAAATTTGTGTGAGCATTCAATTATAAATTTCTTTCCTCAGACCTCAATACCAACAAGCTCTTCAGAAATCAAATTTCTAAAACATGGTACTCCAGGCTTCAGGCTTTCCAAATTTTCCTTCTTTTCGCATTGTTCTAATCTTTTTATTCTGCTTTTTGGAAACTTCAGAAAGCAAAAATTTCTTGACAAGGGGATCTACTCTGTCAGCTGAAGATGATTCAGATTTGTTAACTTCCCCAGACAAAACATTCACTTGTGGCTTTTATGGTCTTGGTGAAAATGCTTACTGGTTCTCGATCTGGTTTACTAACTCTAAAGACAGAACGGTTGTTTGGACGGCTAACCGTGATAGACCAGTCAATAGCAAGGGCTCGAGAGCTTCCCTCCGCCGAAATGGAGCTATGGTTCTAACTGATGTTGATGGCGCAGTGATTTGGATTACTAACACCACAGATACAAGTGCTAACAGGGCAGAGCTTTTGGATTCTGGAAACCTTGTTCTCAAGGACACACGTGGTAAAGTTCTGTGGCAAAGCTTTGATTTTCCTACTGATACACTGCTTGCGAATCAACCCTTTGGAAAGCACACTAGGCTGATTTCTCGATTACAAATGGGAAGTTATTACTCTGGGTATTTTAGTTTATATTTTGATAGTGATAATGTATTAAAGATGATTTATGATGGGCCTGAAATTTCAAGCGTGTATTGGCCCAATCGTGATCTTGATCCGTTCGGAAATGGGAGAACAACTTTTAACAGTAGCAGAATAGCTGTCTTAGATGACATGGGTCATTTCTCATCAAGTGACCTGTTCGAATTCCGTTCTACTGATATGGGTTCTGGGATGAAAAGAAGGTTGAAAATGGATCATGATGGAAATCTCAGGCTTTACAGTCTGAACATCGTGACAGAATTATGGATGATTTCTTGGCAAGCCCTTATAGGGCATTGTAAAGCGCATGGTATCTGTGGTAGATATGGGATTTGTGTTTACACAAATACAGCAGAGCCCAAGTGCACGTGCCCTCCTGGTTACAAGGTAAGTGAACCTGGTAATTGGAACAAAGGCTGCGAGCCTGACTTCAATCGAACTTGTTCAAATTCACTGCAGCAAGTAAAATTTGTCAAGCTTCCAGGAGTAGATTACTACGGTTTTGACCTCATCGCCAGCACGTCCATACCAATGACAATGGACTCTTGTATGAAATTATGCTTGGACGATTGCCGGTGTCAAGCATTTAGCTATAGGATAACTGGGGAGGGTCGTTGCTACACAAAAGGTGTGCTCTACAATGGCTATAATTCTCCAAATTTTCCAGGCAGCATATATCTAAAATTGCCAGTGAACGTGGAGGCATCAGAACCTCGAATTCCAAAAGGCATGAATCTTGTGTGCCCGGTAAACGAATCTAACATAGTGTTCGGATCTCCTTCTATGTATCACATTACTGATAAGAAAATGAGATGGATGCATTTATACTGGTTTGCTTTGGCTATTGGTGTAATTGAAGCTCTCTTCATTATATCAGGTTGGTGGCTGCTTTTTAGAAAACAAGATATGCCATCCTCAGTGGAAGATGGATACCGAGCAATATCAAGTCAGTTCAAGAGGTTTAGTTACTCTGAGCTCAAGAAGGCAACAAAAAATTTCGAGGAAGTGCTTGGTCGAGGAGCCTCGGGGGCTGTGTATAAGGGTGTTTTGTCTGATGAAAGGGTAGTGGCCGTGAAGAAACTAGAAAATTTTTTTCAAGGAGAAGAAGTGTTTTGGGCAGAAGTTAGTACGGTTGGAAAAATCTATCACATGAACCTAGTAAGAATGTGGGGATTCTGTTCAGAAGGAAAACACAGACTTGTAGTGTACGAGTTCGTTGAAAACCAATCACTAGACAAACATCTGTTCTCTTTCAACTGTCTTGGATGGAAAGAAAGGTTTCAAGTTGCCTTGGGTATAGCTAAGGGACTTGCTTACCTTCACCACGAGTGCCTGGAATGGGTCATTCATTGCGATGTGAAACCAGAAAATATACTTCTTGACAATGAATTTGATCCTAAGATTGCAGATTTTGGTCTAGCCAGGTTGTCCCAGAGGGACGGCAACAATTCTTTGTTCTCTCGTATTCGAGGAACAAAAGGTTACATGGCGCCTGAGTGGGCTTCCAATCTTCCAATCACTGCAAAGGTTGATGTGTATAGTTATGGAGTTGTGATTCTTGAAATGGTGAAAGGAATTCGTCTTTCAAAGAGGATGCTAGAGGAAAGTGAAGAGCAGGAAGCAGACCTGACAAGATTGGTGAAGGAATTGAAAAGGAAAATTCTCTCCGGGGATGAATCGTGGATGGAGGACGTAGTGGATCCAAGATTGAATGGGAACTTTAGCAAGAACCAGGTTGCAGCATTGGTTGAAATTGGTATATCCTGTGTGGAGGAAGATCGAAACAAGAGACCAACGATGGATTCGGTAGTCCAGTCTCTGTTAGAATGTGAAACTGAATCTGCAGTCAATCCAAAGGATCAATGATAGCATCTGAAGTGCAAAAATCTTTTCATTTCTTTCTATAAGTGTTTTTTTTTTAAGAAAAAACTTTTGTTACGAGGATACAGAGTTCAACTATGTAATATCAACTTAAGGGAGCTGCAAGTTTAAAATAATAAATAAATAAATAAGAGAATGCATAGTGTGTGGCATTGTTAATAAATAAGAGAACGGAACAATTTAGTTAGATTAAATAACCACATCATCAAAGTAATAAGGAAAACAGTCGGCTCGTATTACTCTTAAGTAAAACACAGCCGAGATGTAACAACGCCTTTTAACCTCTTGAGAAATTTAAGGGGAAAAGAGAGAAAGAATCAAAATCGAAGGTTATTCATTATCTTGTACACCAACAAACAGAATACTTCATTGCAGTCGAACTTGAAAAAAGTTCGTATCTCTAAAGAAAGTTGTAGCACAGCGAACCGGAACTGATCTTTCAATACAACTTCTTGCTTGTGTTTCGGCTGGGAAAGAACACAATATTTCTCACTGTCAAGGTAGAGATGATTAACCGGAGCTATAAAGAAAATAGACCATCAATAATTGAAATTTCCTTAAAACAACTCAACTTTAAATTGCAAGACCATCCTACCATGCCATTCTGCCGATTGTATAAAAAAAGACAGAATTATGTATATTTTGTTTGCAGATAAACATAGAGAGAGGTGGCAGTAAAAATCCGCTGTTGATGAAATAAACTATTATTCCAGATAATGACTTGGTTAATGGTGATTTATGACAGACCCAAGTTATTACTAAGTCAACTTAGATAAAAAGATAAGCATCAAACCAGAAACATAAACCCGGTTATTAGCATTATTGTATACCAAGTTCATGAACTTAAACAGGTGAGTAGATACTGCAGCAATTGTTAACGCATCAGATATTGCAGATAAATCCTCCTAACTTGTATAAGCTCCCTCACTTGCAGGTTCAAGGATCCTTTCCGTTTCCATTTCGGTCTTTTGAGAATAAAATTTAGAATGTAAAGATATTGGTCTAGTCTCGTTCATTGAATAAACATCAAACCCACCCAGTTGCCTCAAATATTTGGTTAACCATGAAAATTACAGGATTTGGTTAAATTAAATAATTATAGGAAATTATATATGTTGCTTAAACATATTTGTACATCCTCCAAGAATTTTTACCCTTTGTACGGCTGTTAAAAATTATTGGTGAGCTTATGCATGCATTAAAAAGATTACTGGATACCTTGTTCATCAAGAAGGAAGGTTTCATTTCTTAAAGAAAATATTTCCTTTCTTGGTAATAGTTATGCTAATCCCTGTCCCATAGTGATAACGCAAGAGCAACAAAATTATTTTTTGCTTCCTAAAATAATTCTAGTACTTCAAATGATTCATTAGATGAAAAGTCTGTTTATGTAAACTGTTTTAAGCAATGCAAATCAAAAATGAAGAAGAAAATAAAGTTGAGATAACAAAAGATATTCAAAATGTTGAAATGATAGGAGAAACTCAAGTTGAGATATTGTAAGGGAAAATATATGGTGGAAATTAGTCTGCCACTTCAAATAGGAGAAAAGAAAATTATTTCAGAAGAAAACCTTACTCAAATTTATGATCAATTGGAATTTCAATAAGTGAAAATTGGAAGAAAAAAAATTTCCACCAACTAAAGTAAAAGAAGAAGGCATATATATATATATAAGTTTGGATTAGGTGTGAAATAATTTATTATCAACGAAATATTAAATTTGATCATTTATTATTATTCAAATTCAGATAATGAAAATTTTAAATTTCGAGCTATACCCAAGAGATAGGCAAAATACATATGATTAGGTTCAAATTTAGAAGAAAATTGACAAACAAAGAACAGGTGCTTGGTTTTTTGGATTTCACTATGATTCTATTCTATTCAAACTCGAGAATGAGTTTTCTTGCAAGAGGAAGGATAGCTGTAGGGATGGGAAATTTTTCAGCATATAATATGTGTTCACACCCCCTAATACAGGACTCAAATTTACGCTTGACTCATATTTTACTTTTAAAAATTAATTCGAAGTTATATATTTTTTATATTTTAACTTTATTTCATAAAATAAAAAGTGATCATTTTAACGTGTATGGTATGAAGAATGCAAACACCTAAATTCGGTATATGCATCAATTAGTATTTTATTTGTAAAGAAAAAAAGTCAATCAAGAAATTCCAGTAGAATATCAACTCCTTGATTAACATTAAAAACAAACTTTAAGAATAAGTAAAAAATAACCAATCACAGGATAAACTAATTCACAATAATTCAAATAAACAAGCAAATTATACAAGTAGAAGGTTCCATGACTTTATCATGCAACAAAACATTTAAATCTTTATGTATCTCATATTTGATTCAAAATATATCATTATATATGAAAACAAGTTAGGGTTTAGGTTTTTATCTTTCCTAATTTGATGATTTGATGAAGCCAATTCTTAAAATTATAAAGCCTTTTCAATTTACACCATCGTAAGAGTAAGTACTAGCTGAAAATAGAGAGAAATGGAAAACTCTTGTATTAAATTTATTTGATATTTATCTAATAAATATCAAATATTTGTTATTTAATATTGATATTTATTCAAAATAAAGATTACTTAACCATATGGAAAATTAATGATAAATATTTTTAAAATAAAAAATAGTAAAATTAATTCTAAATTAAACTCTTTAATTTAAATTTGATTCTTTACTTTTAGAAACATATTTTTAAATTATTTGATAATCTGTATTATCAATATATCATATAACTTATATTAAATTATATATAGATATATGAATAATATTTTTTCTCTCTCGTATCTTTCAAATTCGTAAAGATATTGATATAATCATAAAGGTTCACCGTGAGCTAGCTATAAGCGTGTTTTAAACTCTTTGACTCTTTAAAAGTTTAATAACTATAGGTAACATCTAACAATAGACCATATTCTCTAAATTATGATAAAGAAATTTTTCATCAAACTTTACTTTAATTGTATAAACCATGTGGATTATGCCCTTCTATTGTCCAATCCTAATAAAAGAAAGATTCATAAAATATTAAAATTCTAATTTTGATTTATTCACGAAATGTCAATCAATATATCTTGAATTTGTTCTCATGAATTCTTCGTATAACATTAAAAGACCGTGACTACAGACTTAAGTTTTATATATTTATTGATTTTCATCTAAAAACTTGACTGAAGTAAAGTCAACGATAACTCTCAATTTAATTTATCGAGGCAATGAATCTCATCTTAACCATTACTTATATACTTATATGAATAAGCATAACTAAATCGACTTTATCATCGAGGATTTAGCTAGTCCCGTATCTATACATCATATAAACTATGAGCATCAATATAAGATTCGACTATGATATCTTAAATCAAAGGATTACATCACATACTAGTGATATCTTAAATCAAAAGATTACATCACATACTAGTACAGTCGTATAATAAATCATTGACTATATGCTTACCATATAATTTATCATTTTTTGATGATTGAAAAATAGTTCTCTAATTATTAATTCATATAATATTTTTGTGACATGACTCTCATTATCACCAATATTAATATGATCCCATGATGTTCACTTATTGTATTTAGTATATTTACTATACAATATTACTATCTATTCAATACTATTTCTATAAACAACAACTTTAATAATTTTATTTAACCTTTAAATAAATTATCTAGATAATTTATATATATACTTTATGCTATTATATAAAGTAATAAAGGAAACAACTTACATATATAAATAAAAGAACAGTTTCTTTTATTTATTAATAAAAGTTTTAATACAAGATTGTAAACCCTGAAATTGAATAACATAAATAGTTTTTAAAACATATACTAACAATATTGACACTAAAATTCAAAGAAGAAGATTGTGTATTATTCTAAAATTTTCAAAGAATACAAGATCAAGTATAGTTTCTTAGAATAGCCATGTTTTATCTTCCTATTCTAATCTCATAAATCTTTCTAATGGCTTTAAATTGTCTCAGAAAGCTTCTCTCATTCCTTAAAAACATCTCTTTCTTCTATTTATTTAACATAAAGGCATTATATTTATTAAGAATAAATTCAAGTCAGATATGCAAAAGAACTGTTAAAGACATTAAGAACCAACTTTATTTAGTTTGATGAATAAAGAGGTTTGTTTAACCAAATCCCTCAATTCGACTGAATGATACCACTAACTACCATCAAATTGATCCTTGCTTTCGAACTTATTTATACACAAACTTGTTCAACCAACCTTCCTCTTTTGTTCGATCAAATATATTATAATAACTTATATATAACTTGAATCATCTCTATCTTAATTCAAGTTTTATAACTTTGAACCCTCTCCTTCTTCTTCTTTTCATATTAACAGGTTTTAACCTCATTTTACTACACAACCTGCTACCAAAATCTTTGATTTTTTATTTAGCAGCCTTTCTTGATTAATTCTTTACTCATTAGTTACAACCTTAAGTAATCCACAATAGTTGATGAAGTTTTTGGTTAACATTACCTTGATTAGGACATACATTGCAATTTTCTTTGTAGCTACTTTCTTCGACACATATCTTTGATATTTACCTCAATTATATACTCTTATAGTCACACCATCTTTTTAATTGATTTAATTATCTCTTTATACTCAACCTTCTTTTTGGCAAAGCCACAATAATTTTTAATTAACTATATACCTTCCTATACCAAGTTCTTGATCATACTTAGCCACTAGAGCACATTGAAATCTGATATACCTTTTAACTCCAAGTTTTTTCTTATGTTTAAACTTTTCATTAACCTTTCTTTTCTCTTCAAATATCTACATGCCATCTAGCTTTCTTCTTTTCAATTTCCATACTTTGAACCAGATGTTAAACATTTCTAAGGACTTCATCTCTTTACATACAACGTTAGACTTTTCTTTAACCTCAAAGCTTTCTTTTGTTAGATTATAGTTATTCAAAGTTTCTTTTAGAGATTCACTGGTTATCTCAACATTTTCATCTCCCTTGAATTTTTTCTCAATTTCTTTTCTTAGTATATCAAGCTTTATTTGAAGATAAAGGCTTCTAAATTTTTTCAATATACCACTAGCCATACTCAATATATTTTTTTCTTAGCTAAACCAACTTTAAAAAACTTCATTTTTTTTCGTGACCACCTCTTCTAGCAACACATATAAGTCATATCTTCTTTCAACCTTTATTAAAACTTGAGATCCTCTTATAATTTTTAGCATTCCAAATCTACTCCTAAAAATACCCCTAATACCTTTAACATCCCAAGTAAAATTAGGTTCATCTTCAACTTTGGTACATATATCGGATTTTGCAACTCAATGCAAGAGCTCAAACACGTCTTTATTCTCACTATGCATGTACCTCTCATCTCACAAGACATGTCATTACTCTCTTCTAAATTCTTCTCTTCTTAATGATAAGAACAACCTTCACTTGAACACATGTAAAATGCATAGTTCGAATTCAAAATCCACTTTTTAGATATCTATTTATCAGCAATCACCAATTAGAAAGCCTTATCAAAAGTTTGCTTCTTCAACTACAGCACTCTTAATCATCTTCCTTCCTTCCTTATTTGGTTCCTTGTTTTTTCTCTTAAGGTAATCTTTCATAAAGTGACATTCTTTGTTATAGTGAAAATACTTTTAGACTATTTGTCTCAGACCTCGAGCTTTATGTTTCTTTTTCTGATATTCTTATGTCATCATTCTTTTCTTTACTTTAGCCCTTCATCTGAAGTACTATTTTAGAATTGATTCTTCTTATTTAGCTCCTTAGAGCTAAGAGCATTCTTAATTGTAGGCCTAGATGGCAAAATTCAAAAGGGGGTGAATTAGTTTTTAAAAACTTTTAGGAAGAGGTTTTAAATTTTTTGTAAAAATGAATGAAACTGATGTACGTACTTTGAGAACTAAATGTAGGAAATAAATAAGACAAAGAGAAAAGATGAAGCACACAAGATTTTTATAGTGGTTTGACTATGAGTCTACGTCCACTCTTCTTGATTGAATCCACTCAAACTGAGGATTACTAAATCTTTATTTTTGTGGGTTAAGAGGAACTTAATTATAACTCCTTATAATGGGTGAAGGGTAACCACAAGTACAATTTTCTTTAAGACGGGTGAAGTGAAACCCAATACAATTCATTCTTATTACAGGTGAAGAGAAACCCAATCACAATATCTAAAAAATAAAAAATTAACAGAAGAAAACTCTCAACAGAGTATATTTTTTAATAAACTCAACTTTCTCTCACTAAAGTAAATACAAATAAGAAAATAGAGAGAATAAAAATTAAAATTACAGAAGAATATTTTTGCAGTTTTCTTTTATGCTTTGAGTATTGCCTTCTAACTCTATAATCTTCAAAATAGATTATATTTATGTCTGACTTGAATTTCCTTAACGACTCTATTATTTGCTTATTAATGACGGCATTTAATGTTTCTGAACTATCCGTTACAGTTTGCTGATAGAGGAACATATATCGATACCTTAAATTCAATGTAACGATACTTGACTGAAATTGTACTGAAGCATGTTCATGTATCGATACTTGGTTACGTTAAAGAATTCATCTCTATCTTCGTATCGATACTTGCCTTCAAAGTATGGATACCTCATTTTTCTTGACAGTCTATGTATCAATACTTGGACGCCCATGTATCGATACTTTAATTGATTTTGCACTTCCTCGAACTTCTTCAAAGATGGGTATTGCATTTCTTCACATGTGTATCGATATTTGGATTTGAACTGTATCAATGTATCAATACTTGACTGAGATATATTACTACGTGAGCAGTGTCATGCAAGTGTCTTGTTCTTGTATCAATATTTTATATTCATGTATCGATACTTGCCTGCTTGTGTATTGATACTTGAGTCAATTTTCTGGAAAAACAAACCTTTTTCTGTACAAAAGATTATAAGTGTAATATGGCCATTTTGAACTAATTAAACACCCCAAAATTCACATATTTAAATTAGGAAATCAATCATATTACACAATTTATTTATTTTTATAATTTTGTCATCCAATTATCAATTATCAATTTTGTTTAATAGCACACTCAAAAACATAATATATTCTATAATCTCCTGCTTTTGTGATAATGACAAAAAAATATGGAAACAAAATTGATATCTGCCTCTTTATTCAAGTTTCTATTTCATACATGCTTTATATGCCAAGTACTCTCCCCTTTTTTGTCATCAAGCAAAAAAGGAAATGAGAAGAATCAGCAAAAACATAATGAACAAAAAGGCATGTATAGGAGTAGGGAAAAGAATCAAACATGAGAAATCGCATTATATCATAAAAATATAACATTATAAATTAACAATAACATTAAAAAATGTAACAACCATCCAAAAAATATAAACATCCATAACAAGGTAGAAAAATATAAAGAAATCACGGACTATAACGGCCTCCATATCGACGAAGGATATTAGCAAGCTTAGGATACATTTCCTCTTCAAAGAAGGATGAGTCGACATAGGTAGGGTGGGATGATGAGCCAGTCTCATAAGGAGAACGAGAGTCAGGAGGAGGAGGGCAATAACTAGTAGGCGGTGGTTATGGATGAAAAGGACGAAAGTGAGGCAATGGTTGATGTTCAGATGGTAGAGGTCGAGGCCCCATAGAAGGTTTTGTAAAAGGTCCTATAGAGGGTCTTGGTCAACCAATCTGTGCCTCAATGTTCTCCAACTTTATAAGCAAATCTGTATGGTTGATAATCGTCTCATATTGCTGCTTATCCATCATCTTCCCGAGAATATGCATCAGCTGAAAAATCTCATTCATACGTGTATCCAGCTTGTAAATTATCGTCATCACCATAAATCGGAGGGATGAAAAATTGTCAAGAAGCTACTCTATCTTTAACTCGAGGGTTGGAGTAGGGAGAGCCAATAGAACAGAAACTTGAAGTGTGGTTTTGCAAGAAAACTCATAGGATCCATGTTTTTCATTTTATGCATACACATATAGCCAAACAATTTAGTATACATATATATGTTAAGGTTTTGAAATTTTTATCCAAAGAAGCTTTGTCCTCCAAGGTTCAAGTCTTCCTCAAGCCTCCAAAGGTGTCCACACACTAGTAGGAAGATGATGGAGGTGATGGTGAGTTGTTGGAGACTTGTTTTGTTTACAAAATCCTTTTGTAAACCATTTTGCAACTTTAACTCATATATCTACATATACATACATATAGCTTGCATAGAAAGGAATGAAGCCAAAGAGCAACCCTTGTTTTTCTCTCCTACTCCTTTCTTTCCTCTTTTGCCTAGTGAAAACAATTTTCAAAAGCTTTAATCCTTGCTCACCCGTAGGTTTCCTCTTCTTTCTTCTCTTTGGTTTTTGTTTTCTTTTTGCAAAAATGAATTTGAATCTCTTCCACACATGCCTCCCACGTATCCATATGTATATATAAAATAATATAATAAATCAAATAGATTTGAATCATTTAAGATATGGAATATAGGTGGTATGCATTAATAAAACAAACCAATGAAAATAAAACATATGGAAGCAATCAATTGGCCAACAAATAATGATATTATCCAAATAATATCATTAATATTATTATAACAAAT
>JAVXUL010013623.1:0-12244 GCA_035590515.1 Trichilia minutiflora | reverse complement strand
CCTCTTTGCCCGATTCCCTTACTCAACTACTGTTCACCGTCACTTTTACTTCGTGATTCCTCGTGAACCGTCGCGTGACACTCCAATCAGAGGGTATTTCTAGGTTTTGGTATTGATTCTTAATTCATAGGAACTGGAATGACGAAGTTTCGTGAAAAAATTGGGGAGATCAGTTTGCTGGTGTGAGAGAGAGTATTTTCTATCGTTTCTGGTAGAGAGAGAAGCAAAGAATCCAAAAATGGGGAAGACGACCTGCCCCCGAGCATATATGTTGTGCAATCCCTCAAAGATGTCGATACGTTTCAAAAACGTATCGATACCTTGGCATTTTCTCACAATATATCGATACGTTTGGCTAAAATAATGTTCACAAGCTTGCAGGGTGTCGATACCTTCCTCAACGTATCGACACCTTTTGTCGCAAATGGGTTCAATCTCCGTCACCAACATGTCGATACCCCTTGCCAACGTATCGATACATTGGACACTTTCACTGCTTATCAAGCTTCAAGGTGTCGATACCTTTCACCAAAGGTATCGATACCTTTGGCCCCAACAGTAAACATATCGGTACCTTCCTCAAAGGTGTCGATACGTTTTCCCAAACGTATCGATACGTTTACTTCTGGTCCTTCTTCCGAGGACTTCAACTTCAACTGGCCATAACTTTTCGCTCGGATATCCGCTTGGAACCCATAATATATCAATACGAAGCTCTCTCTAAGCTCTACAAAAATGATATTTTCTTAATTGGAGATGATTTTGGGGTCAAAAATCCAAATCTTTCCCATAAGCTTAAATCCAACACCATAATCTTATCCAAGACAAAATCATCAAGGTTTATACCCTCTCGTGCAAAAATCTAAACACCAGGTCATGCACGTACACTCATGAGAGATTTATAATCATGTCCAAATGCTAAAGGACGGGTTTCACAGCATATCTCCTAATTTATCCTAAAACTGAAAAGTGAGAAGGGTGAGTATATGGGAGTATACTCAGTGAATGAACTGAAAACACACATAAACATATATATACTCATGTTGTTTAACCAATATGTAAGAAAACGCATTTCGAACACAAAATAAAATGGTTTTAATTCAAAGAAGATCTTTTAGTTTGAAAACCTCAAATCATATTATAAAAGTCATTGAACTGGCTGTCTTTCTCGGCGATTACCCTGGTCTTGGGCATCCCAAGATCATCAGTGGATTTTATATGCAAATAAAAATAATGTTATTTTAATAAAAAGATGTTTTATATGTAAATAATAAATTATGCATCATTTTCAAGAAATAAACCCCCACTAACGTTGCCTCGAGTAGTCACGGGGTGACGTCCGTGACTATCCTCAATAAGACTCACAAGTGGTCAAATCACATCTTTCACACAATAATATAACACCATATAACAACCCCCACCTGTAAAGTCTCTCGTACTCACCTAGACGACCTCTCTATCAGGTCGATCCTAGGCTACCATATACCGTACTCACCTAAAGGACCACATACCGGTGATCTCTCCCAGGCTATCTCATATCTTGTAGCTACAGTAATAATCCCAGCCCACATAATCGTCATCACTAATAGTATCTTGACCCTCATGGCCATCATCACAATAAGGATAAAAATATGGCCCACTGGCCATCACATCAATATAATTATCAGTTAACTCAATCCGTAATAAATCAAAATATATATATAAACATCATCAAATGGTGAACAATATCATTAATTGACCCATGGCCATCATTCGAGTAAAACATATACACATTTTCACATAAACAGAAATAATAGATAAATCACTTACAAAAATACTTGCATAACAATGTAGTTATAAAAGAAAGTTTTAAAAGAAATAACAAAAATAGAAAATAGTCCACTCACAACTTAGAGAGTGTATACACTCCCTGGTTCCCCTCGTTTCTCGACGTGTCATGGGAATACCTCGCTCGCGTATCATCGCCTAAACACAAGTATTCAAAACGGTATCAACATATATATTCCAAAATACACAGAAGACTCGAATGCGTGCAATGCATCCTAACCCCAGGTTTTTTCTTAAAATCGGATGATATACGAAAATTGATTAAAACCCTCATTATTCACCTAATTATCCACACATTACTATCACGAACTTACATTATAGTCATACAAGTGTAATTCGACTCGATTTCGTAACTTAGACCTATAAACCCCACATGCCCGTCGAAACAATAACCTCGATTACTATTCACATTCACCCAAATTCTTCAAATCCGTATTTCTAGTTTTCTACGATTTTCCCAAATCTACTACGACTCAAATAATAAGTAAAAACTAAAATGTGTACATTAAATCTACTGAAATTCGTACGAATATATAGTAAAATCCATACGGTAAAAATTGACTAAAAGACAAAATAAATTATACAGACGAGTTAGGAATGAAGCTACGAACCTCGTGGTATGGTCAGTTTTCTTCGGTTTTGCTCAGAAGTCGATAACCCCCCAAATTCTTCAAAGAAAACCCTAGACTCCTTTTTTGATTTCTGCGAGTCTATCATCAAATTGATGCTTCTGAGAATTCAAACGTGTAGAATGTGATTTGTAGGCAAAGAGAAATCAAAATTTGGCAAGAAATCGGGTGAGAGATAGAGAGAGCAGAGAGAGATCGTGCGTGAGGGAGAGGGAGAGAAGGAAGAAAAGAAGAAGAAAGTGAAAATCTGGACCTTGGCCCCCTATTTATAGAAAAAGGACGAAATTACCATTTTATTCTTAAGTTTTCTTAAGGAAAAGCTTCTAGAATGAGGGTAAAATCGTTATTTCACGCCAATTTGATCAAACGAATTAGAGCTTGTTTGAACGAACCACCCCTTTCGATCGAACGAACTAGAGTTCGTTTGAACGAATCCTTCGATACTTAAAAATTCTAGAGAACTTCCATTTCATCAATTGAACGAATCCTCTTTTGTTTGAACAAACCAGCGCTTCAGTTAAACGAATGACTTCTTCAGTCGAACGAAATCCAATTCGGTCGAACGAATCAAATGCCATGAAAATTCCAAAAAATCCTCAAAACGTCGACCGACCAAATTATCCTATTCGGTTGACCGAACCCGTCTAAATTAAAAATCTTACTTGAATTCTCTCTAAATTTGAAAAATATCATTAAGATCCCACTTAAAATAAAACTTACTTTTAATTATGTTGAGGACCCTGCATTTACGATCTCAAAACTATATCTTAATCAATCAAATTCTCGAACTAAGTTACAAAATCTTGTTCATACATACACGGTATATAAGATAGAGACAAATGCATAAACAGTGATATCTTAAAATTATAATTATACGCTCCGGATCTAAAAACAGAGCTCACATGGGGGACAATGATTGCTTAGAAATCATGGCGGTTTGCGATGGATTTCATGGTTGCGAGAATGTTTCCATGGTGACCAAATTTCAGAATCTTGAATTTTTACTGGTTTCATTATATGTTTCATTCACACCGTACACTAATTCCTTAATCCTTTTGTCTTGCTAAAAACAAATCATAACAATCTTAACAACAACAACAGAAAAAGAAAATCATATAACTAAATCATACATATCAAATATTTATCAAAATAATTTTGATAAATTTTATGCATGTATTATGAAAAAATTAAATCCCAATAATAACATATATTTGTAATAAAAATAATCAAATAATACAAACATATGCCTAACTAATGAATTAAATTCATTATATCTTAGAAAACCAATTAGTCAAATTATTCGGATAAAAGTATGAGAAAACATATCTAAAATTCCTATCAAATTCTTGAATTTACAACCGCATGATTATAAAGTTTTTAAGAGAAATAATTGAGCAATGTTCTTTATTAATAATTGTATATATATAAAAAAAAAAAAAAAACTCTTTTATATTGAGTCTTGAGAATCATAACCCTAATCACTTATTTCTATTTTATTGATCATATGATAGAAATAAGATCTTATATCTATATATTATGATAGCCTATACTTTAACTAGATGAGTCAATCTCATATTACTTAAACCTTATTAGACTATTTAATCTTAGACTTAACTTATAATAGTTTTAATGCACAATTATTAACATATAATCTAATATATTTAATTAAGATCAAACAATTTATATATATATTTATTAATTAATAATCTGAATTATTTATTGTTATTACAAAGTTAACATACAATTTAAGTAAATCTAGAATGAGTTTTATTTATAATTATGAAGTTGAGATCGATGTATGATTTAAACTCATTGATAAAATGGAACATTAATTATTTAATTAAGTTAAACCAACTCATTTTAACAGTACTAATTAATTAGTAAAATAATAATATATTTATTGATATGTATATTTATTTTAAGTTGTATTAAGGATTTTAGTGTTTCTATTATACTTGAAAGGCAATATTAAAAAAATATTTAATAATATTAAGTCTTAATAAAATATATTTATTTTTTTATTAATATTTAAAATTTAGTGTTTTGTCTTACAATAATTATAATTTTAAAACTATAGCATCATATATACTATCAATAAAAACCTTATTAGACCGAGGTTTGATTTAAAATTGGGATGAAATTTTATTGGTTTGAAACTTTATTTTAAAATGATACAAACCTTATTAATTTAAAAGTTTATTTAAAATTATGATATTTTTATTATACTTTTAAAGCAAAATAAAATAATACTTAATGATATCAATATTTAGTGGTCAACATATTTTTTAACTTAATATTTCAAATGTCGGGTAAGCTAGAGAAGTGTTCAATTCATATATAAACACTATAACAGCTGCTCAACAACTCAATGATATGGAATAAATTCAACTTCACAAAGTGGTGTGGTAAATTTAAGCCCTGAGAAATAAAACCTGTGAATATCCAATCTCGATATATAAAAATATATGTTTGCTAAATATTAGTATTAGAAAATATTTTTTAATTTTATTTTTAATGCATAACATAATTATTATAAATATTAAATAAACCCTTAATATTTTTATTCCACATAAAGACATGATTTAAAAGCCATCATACTACAATAACAAACGATGTCTTCCTCTTTTATTCATTCAACAATTATTAAAATCCTATATATGAAATGTTAACAAACAAAAAAGCTCATCTTCTCTCGATTTTATTTATTACTTTAACCTTAAATTTTAATATGAATCATTTTCACTCATAATTATTTAATTATTATTGCTTTTGGATCCATTAATAATACAAATAGGAATATATTTATTAATTAATTACTTTTTGTTAAAGATAAAAAGGTGGTAATTATATCCCTTCACTTGTCAATCAACCCCTTTGTGAATGGCGTGCATTAAGGACTTTAAACTAGTATTATTATTAAGGTTATTTTCATTGGAATATTTGTAGAATAGAAAAATTACAATATGATACAACAAATATCAAAGTCCTCAATTATGTGTAATGTTATATTTAGCTACAATATTTTCATGACTGGTGTTCATTAATCTGTTATAATAAGCTGTAATCGAATTTACGACCTTGTTATAACTTGAAATTTAGTACAAAAGTATAAGCAGGTTACCTGAATTTTTTTTGTTCTGTCTATTCTAATAGGTGAACTTTTTTCTTTAACATATGTATTAATTAACAAAATAGTTTTATTCATAGATATAATGGTAAGCAAATATTTGATTCGTGTAATTAAGTTAAATATGGAAGTCATTAAGCAAAGAAATTATATTAGTTTATTGTCAATTGAACAGTTGGCTTTCAATTATCAAGCTACTTCCGAACTAAGCTAAATAATCAACTTAGATCGGTTTGGTATGTTTTTAAGTAGAGTTCTTTAGGAGTAAACTTTTATAAATAAAGCTTTTAACAAAAAAAAAATTATTTAGCTATTATGAATAAATTTTAATAAAATTTGTTTGATTATTTTATTCGATAAATTTTAAATGTTATCTGATGAGAGAAATAACATAAAATGAGAAAATTTAAAATAATTTAACTTTTTTTTAAAAAAATCTAATATTCAGAAACTTCTTTTTCAGTAGTCGTTAAACAATACAAAAAAAAAATTAAAGGAGTTTTTGATATTAAAAAAATTTAATTAATAAAAATGCCAAACCAAATAATGATTTAATCAATTGATTAAATTTGGCACATGCCTATTAACTGCTAAGTCCAAAGAGATTTTAGTCATTATCAAAATATGACACATGCTTCCATTTATAAAATAATTTAACTGAAGGAGCCACACTTGATTGCTTAGTCTTGACGTTTAGTTGGCAAAGAGCTATAAATTGTAGGTGCATATTTCATTTTCTTTTGGCGTTCAAAAATGGGTAAAGAATAAATTAGATTGAGTGGCGAAAAATAAAGAGAAAATATAAAAAGTTAATGTCGCATAGAGAAAAGATAAGAACAAAACAAAAAGGGAAAGGGGTTAAAATAGTAGGAAATAAAATTGGATTTTTAGAATTATAAACAATAGTACAATGAGTATTAAGTAAATAACACAGTTATATTGTTATTTTAATGAAATAAAATTATATCACTTCTTTTTAGATAATTTGGAGTATTTAAGCTTCGTCTTGATTGACATATCTCGCTCAAATAATCTACGAAAAGATACTAGTTGAGTATATCAATATTTAAGTATCTTACTTAAATCAGGAGTGATTGATTAGAATCGAATTCAGAATATTCGTCTAAACCACACAACTCGTCATACTATATGAATGGATTATCATTTTTTCTATTATACGTCATTAAGTTTATTTACTTAAAAGTATGATATTTTTATTTATTTATTAAATATTGTAATTCTAACTAAATAACTTAAAAGGGGTGAATTTGGTCATTAAAAGTAAATTTTAACTATTGTACAACTTAATACTAAAAATAAATTATAAAGCAATTAAATGAAAAGAATTTGGAGAAAGCAAACTCAAAATTTTTTATGTGATTCGACTACTCTGGCCTACGTCCACGTCTCCACTCTAATTGAGTTAGAGAATTTCGCTAAATTTGTCTTCTCAATTAGAAGACTTAACAAATCTATTCAAGAGATTTTATGGTGTCTCTTAGAATCTTACACCAAAATGAGAAAACTCTCACGCATCAATATCTCTTTAATAATTTTCAAGTGCTTGAAAAAATTAATAAAAGGTTACAACTCAATAACATCTCAAGCAAGAAGATTATATAAGATGAAGGTATAAATGAAGGCAAATAATCTGATAATTAAAAGTAAGCTTAAGAACTTTAACTTTTAACTTCCAGGTGATAAATGAAGGCTTTAGAATTGTGAAAATCAACCATAGGCCTAAAAAACACATCATCTGCTTATAGATAAAGTAAAAAGTAATCTTTTAAATAAATTTAGATGTAAATTCAAATTTTCTGACATCACTTTGATTGATTATGTGGAAATTCAATCAAACTAGTCACTACAAAGAAAGTCAAATTTTTTATACATTTCGATTTTATCAAAATTAAGTCAACTATTGGGTGTCCTAAAAATGTTCTAATTCATCATTTATCATAATATAACATTAGAATAAAATTGCGGAAGCTTTAAAACATACCTCCAACCATTGAGTTTTTCCGAGTTTAGGGACGAATTTGAGGAGCTTCTCTGCCTTTCTGAACTTCAATTTGATGGTGTATAATTTCTTAATGAGTTCAACAAGCTAAGGGACCTCAAAACACTCCGAATTTATAAACTTCTTCCATCAAGAAGTTACGGGGAGTTAATAAAACGTGGGTGGTGGTTTTGTGGGTTATAAGTTATTTTGTAAACCATCAGAAAATGGAAGTGAACTTCCAATTCATGGGCCACGTTCTTACATCAACAACTTTAAAAGACTTTATACTTTAATCTAAAAAAGTTTACGTTTAGGCTCATGGACACAATTTTCAAAATCTTGTATTTTAGTCTCAAAGACATTTAATTTAATTAATTTAGATTTTATCCATTCATTACAATATTTAACACTTAATACAACTCAAGTACCTATAAAAATTCACCTAAACATGATTGACTTCATTATTCTTTCTCAATGCTTTGTTTCACGAATTCTATTTAAGTCCTTGCTTGATTCTTTATAAATTGTATTTGAACTTGTATTCTAGTTTGGCTCAAATAACAAATTATTTTTGTCATTAAAATGTAATTTTGTATAACAACAGATACTAATATATTATTTTTGAAAATAATTTAAATAAAGAGAATTCAGTTATTTTAAAGAACAAATGGATACCAAAAGATATTACTATGCTCATACTAGCGTTCACTATTAAATGCTAGTAATATTTTACTAACCAACATATATTGATGTAAATTTCATGATATCAACACTTGGACCTATGAGCTGTGCAGCCCATAGGTCTGAGTTTTGATGTCGGTACAAAATTTTATATCAATATAATTCAAGTAATACTTTTGTGATAACTACGAAAGATAAATATTTGATTCAAGTCTCTTTATTAATAGATAGAAATCCGAATTCTACATAAAAAAGATTACTCATAATAGGCCAGTAAACTCTTGGACCCTACTCTGATGCTCTCTAAAAGTATAACAAATACTCTTCATAGGCTATGAGTCTAAGTATTAGTGTTGGTACGAAATTTCATAGCCACATAGAAAGGAAACACCCAAATTCATGGCAGTGAAAAGTATATGTTATATCCTTAGGGATTATTAAAGTAGCTCAAATGGTATTTGTCACGCCCTAACCCATAGATTTTACACATGACAACCATCACAGACTCCCAAGGTGTCCTCAATCACCAGAACATACCTTGTGAGCCTGTAAGGCCTTTACTAAAATCTGTTTCAAAACTATTTATATAACACTTCCAATATAATTTCAGCCAAACACCCAAACTACACAATAGATTTCTCAATCAATTTCAAACACTTCAAAATATATTTATACAATAAATCATTTCATCAAAGAATCCATACAAATATAAATCTATGAGAGGTCACTCCACCCAAAATAGAATTCAAATATAAAGTATAAAAATTCTTTTACCATCTATAGAAAAATAAATAAGCGTTAATACAAACTTGTAAACGAAAATCCAATGGACTACTAATATACCTAAGTGAGTCAGATTCAAAAGTATACCTAAAGCACCTTGGCTTTTAGAAGTACTACCACTAACTGGATACGCACGAAACTCTCTAAACTTAAAACTGAAGAGTGAGGAGGGGTGAGTATATGGGAGTATACTCAGTTAGTGAACTAAAATAAACACATATATAATTACATGCTATTTAATTCATAGATAAGAAAACATATCTCAAACATCACATAAAATAATTTAATTTAAAGAAGTCCTTTTAGTTGAAAATCTCAAATCAAATTATGAAAGTCATTGGGTTGACTATCTTCTCAGGAATTTCACTGATTAGGTGCAATCTCGAGCCATCAGTGGATTTTATATGCAAATAAAAATAATACAATTTTAAATAAAAGTTTATTTTAGACGCAAGGAGTAAAACATGCATAGTTTTTTAGAAAATAAACCCACCACTAACTTTACCTCGAGTAGTCATGTGATGATGTCCGTGACTATCCTCGATGAGACTCACAGGTGGTCATCTCATATCTCCACCACAATAACATATCACCATATAACAATCCCCACCTGTGAAGTCTCCTGCACTCAACTAGGCGACATCTCTATCAGGCTGATTCTATGCTACCATATATCGCACTCACCTGGGTGTCCCCATTTAGGTGAACACTCCCAGGCTACCGCAAGACTGTCATCACTAATATGTATATCAAAATCCACATGCATTGATATCAAAGTATATACATATCATAATTTCGATCCACGATCGTCGTTCATGTAAACACATACATCAAGCAAATCAAATAAATCATATAAATCGTATCACAATTCAAAACTATATGAAAACATAAACATAGATGCATCTTTACGTAAACCAAAGTATTAGGCATAATAACTTGTAAAACACTTGTATATCATTGAAATCATAAAAGTAAGTTCTAAGTGAAATAACAAAAACAGAAAACAGTCCACTCACTACTTAGGGAGAGTATAAACTCCTTAATTCCCCTCGTTTCTTGGCACGTTACGCAGATTCCTCGCTCATGCATCATCGCCTATTTACATACATCATAAACATATCAATACATATTCTAAACCTTAAATGAAACTCGTATGCATGAAATGCATGCTAACCCCAAGTTTTTCTAAAATCGGGTAATATGTTAAATTCTCATTATTCGTCTAATTGTCTATATGTTACTACCACGAACCCACATTACAACTACACTAGCGTATTTTGACTCTAGTTCGTAATTTAGACATGTGAACCCCACACGTTTATTGGAACAGTAACTCAGTTATTGTTCATATCTATCCATTTTCTCTAAATTTGCATTTCTGACATCTTACGATTCTTCTGACTTCACTACAACATGAATAATGTATGAAAACAAAAATGTGGACGATGAATCTAACGAAAACCTGAGTAAACAGTAATATCCATTTCACAAAAATATACCACAATGCAAAATAAAATTCATAAGCGGGTTAGAAATGAAGCGAGTTACCTCGTGGTATAGTCGGTTTGCTTCGATTTGACCTCAAATCCAAAAAGCCCCAAAATGAAAGTCAAAACCCTAGCTCCCCATTTCCACTCCTACACTCTAAACACCAAATCAAAACCCGTAGAGGGTTAAAGATGGAAAATACAAGTGATTAGTGGTGAGGGATTAAAAATACAGCAAGATTCTAGTAAGAGAAGAGAAGAGCAGTGAGAGAATGGTAGAGAGGGGAGAACAAAGAAAAAAGAGAAGAAGAATGAAGGGAAACGGATTAGCTCTCTTATTTATAAAAATGAGGGTGAAATTATCTTTTTGCCCTTAAGTTATGCAAAAGAGAATCTTCTAGAAATGGGCAAAATCGTCATTTCACGTCGATTCGATCAAACGAATCGAGGGATTTGTTTAAACAAACTGGATTTCGGTTGAACGAATCTAGCGCTTTCGAAGTCAGAGAGCTCTCCAATTTTTTGTTCGAACAATTGAATATTCGTTTGAACGAAATGACCAAGTCGATCGAAGAATCATTATTCGGTCAAACGAATTTGGGACCAAAATTTTTCAAAGAGTTGCTCCGAATTTTGTTCGAACGATCCGCTTTTCGTTTGAATGAAATGTTCTATTCGTTTGAATGAATCTGGGACTAGAAATTTGTTCGAACGATTCGATCCATTCGTTCAAATGAATTGTATATTTTCTCCCAATTTTTTTTTTAATTAAAAAATATTTAATTTCGTTGAGGTCACTGCGTTCACACCCCCAAAACTTCATCTTAAGCAATTTAACTCTCAAAATAATTTACGAAATCGTATTGCCTTATCTACGGTGTACGAGAAAGATGTAAATGCATGTACAATGAAAGTATAAAATTATAGATATGCCCTTGAGATCTAAACACGGGGCTCACACAAATTTTCAAGTACTCGAGTCATTTGAATGTTTCATGGTCTATTGAATAGAAATAATTTTGTATTTATATTTTTGTATATTTGACTTGGCTAAGAATTCATTGAAATAAATATTGTGAAAAGTACTTGTAATGTTGTATATTCTATGAGAATATAGATATTGATTTATATCCATGATTGAAAAATATTTTATATTGTATCATTTTTTAAAAATATGTATTAATATCTTACGGGTCTTGAGAGTATATTCTATTCGATATGATATATTTCTAAGATTCACAGTAATTATTAATCGATTGGATCGGGACGTGACACATAAAATTCTAAAATGTCTCCTCACATGTAAGACCTATACCCCATACATTTATCATATTCCAAGCGGAAATAAAAATAAAAACAATAGACAAAAGTCAAACTTGGGTAGCATTTGTTTTATTGATTAAAAATTTTAAAAATATTAATTTCGAATAAGTTACTTATTTTTTAAATGAAAAAATTTAAAAATTAATAATTTATTTTTATATATTATACTTTTAAATATTAAATTATTAACAATAAAGTTTTGAATTTTATTATAGTTAAATGATGTTATACGATATGAAAATATATAGATACATTTGAATTTATAAAATATTTTGATAAATTAAATTAAAATAAAATATTAAAAATAATAATTGTCCTTTTTTATTTTATGAAATTTCTTAATTAAATTGTATATTTTTTAGTGAATATCTATATCTATATATCT
>JAVXUL010013612.1:0-12244 GCA_035590515.1 Trichilia minutiflora | reverse complement strand
GGGTATTTGGAGCCAATTGGGAAGGACCATACAAAGTCATTCAAATACTTAGACTAGGGGTATACAAACTGGAGACCAATAGAGGCACCCTAATCAAAAAGCTATAGAATGTAGATAGACTCAAACTATACTATCCATGATCCGATCCTTTTGACAGCAGATCCCCCGATCCTACGACCAGCGTCTCACAGACTTACTCTATGAAGAACATCAACTAAGCCTCTTTGTTTAGTACTCTAATGGGTTCAATTTCTATGTCAAGGCCGGTTGAATCTTTTAAATTGAAGACCTTATGCCAACAAGACCACGTCATCTCTGAGTTAAGGATATTTGTTGAGGCGATGTAGTGAATATACAACCCACACACCAACAGTAGTAGCTTATGGATCAAGTCGTTCTGAGGCCATATGAACCACGTTGTTCAAGGCCAGCTACTGGGACCAAGTTATCCCAAGAAGACCTTATGCAAACAAGACCACGTCGTCTCCAAGCTAAGGACATTTGTTGGGGCGGTTTGGTGAATATATAACCTACACACCAACAGTAGTAACTTATGGATCAAGTCATTTCGAGGCCACATGGACCACGTCATCCAAGGCTAGCTACTGAGACCATATTGTCCTGAGAAGACCTTATGTCAACAAGACCATGTCGTCTCCGTGATAAGGATATATATAGCTTAAGGAATCTAGTTATTTCGAGGTCTTTTAGACTTTAATGTTCGAGGCCGATTCTAGGGATTACGTCATCCCAATGTTATTTGTGTATAGAATCATGTCGTCCATGATCCGAGACCATAAGCTACTGACGGTTTGTTTTTTCTCTGCATTATTGATTAAATCAGATCAATGTATGAACTGACTTGTTAGTATTTTTTTGATTGTATATATGATTTGCCATAATTGATAATATTGATATATTAACATTTTGTCTTTGTCTTTTTTGATAAAAATACTCGTCATATGAATATTGTTGTATATCACCTGACACGAGTTGATATATATACACACACACACACACATATGTATACTTTGAATTTTCTTTTATCCGACTGGGTATCCACATCGAGAAGATCTCATTAAATCACCTCTAAGTTATTTAACTGGATATTCGCTCCAAACAGA
The DNA here is from genome assembly GCA_035590515.1 of Trichilia minutiflora. Classification (NCBI taxonomy): domain Eukaryota; kingdom Viridiplantae; phylum Streptophyta; class Magnoliopsida; order Sapindales; family Meliaceae; genus Trichilia; species Trichilia minutiflora. The sequence continues at coordinate 11,120 of JAVXUL010013612.1, read as the reverse complement.
CTTTATGTATTCTTGAAAATTTTCTAAGTCATTTGCTCAGATTTTATTTCAAGCATGATGGATGAGCCGAATATTATATTCTTGAAAATTTTCTAAGTCATTTGCTCGAATTTTATTTCAAGCATGATGGATGAGCCGAATATTATATTCTTGAAAATTTTTTAAGTCCTTTGATTGGATATACATTCTGAGATAATCATATTCTTTATCTAAGTTATTCGGTTGGATGTCCGCTCCGAGAATATCTTATATCTTGTTGAAATTTTATCTAAGTTATATGCTCGGATATTCTTATTGAGCTGAATGATGAAGTCATTTCTTTGGATGTCCTTGCTAAGCTGATTATTATACTTAGTGAAATTTTCCTAAGTCATTTGCTCGGAAGAGCGTTTCATTTCAAGCATAATCAGATAAGAATCTGGAACAGAATCAGAAGAACAAAAAACTTCATTAAGGAAATTTGGTTTTTTATAAAGATCGAAAAATTATTAAAAAAGCACCGAACCCTATTTTTGTGTATCTACATTCTCGGGTCTTTCGGTGTGGGATCTATAAGTGGGTCCACAGAAGGATGACTAGATGTTGACGAAGTATCGACATGGTTTCCCTCGACAGCAGCATTCGAGGTAAGAGCTTTTATGTTTCTCTCTTTGTCAGAAGCCCTTAAGTCCGGCACCTCCCGTCTTAGCTCCTCGTATAGAAATCCGAGGTCGAGGTGAAGGTACTTCTCGTGGAAGCACCACAGGTCAAATCGATGGCTTGATCTAATATGACCATCGCCTCAGCCTCGATAGCTGTTACTACAGCCTGGATCCTCTCAGGCTCTCCATCTATTTGCTTCTTCAGTACTCCCATCTTCGATTGAAGCAGTAATATCTGAAACTTCAGGTTGGTAACCTCGATATCTAATCCCAAGTGTTTAGACTCTGAAAAGGCGAGCCGGAGTTCCAACTTTTCCTTCTCCTTCTGCCACACCGATTCCTTGGCCACTCACTTTGTTCTCTCGGTGACCAAGGTAGTCTTCGCCTTCTCCCTTTCAGTAACATTAAAGGCGTTTTCCTTCTTGAGCTTTAGGATTTTGCTCATCTCATCTTTCTTCACCTCACGATGTTGTTTCATTTGATAGCAGGCCTATAAATAGAGCAGAATGTTAGTAAATTTATAGAAAAAGCAAGTGTTGGAAACCGAGCAAATGAACATATCCGCAGACCCCATCGGTACATGAAGTCTAACGCATCGATCTCCTTCGTGTTGTTCAGTTTCTCGGTAATAAGAGGAGCCAAATGCCTTCTAAGGTCATTAACCATGTCCAGTACATAGGAAAAATGCTGTTGTTTTCCCTCAAGGATGTCGCCTGCAGGAGTTCGACAATCTTAACGGGCCCAGTAAAGCCAATATCGGCTTTGGTGGTACTCGACCCCCCAATTTTTAGCTTCTTCTACCCCTGATCGATCAGGGCATCTTGTTTTCTTTTTTTCCTTCTCTAGGGGTGGCTTATCGACCATGACCCCCTTTCCCTTGTCAAGGATAATAACAGGGGCGGAGTCGGATTCCGAGTTCAAAGGCCCCTGGCCTCTTCTTCGTACCATTACATTCCCTCTACTTTGTTGTTGTTTCGGCGGGGGAGTGTGTTGGGAAGACCCAGTGGTCTCCTTTTTCATCAATTGCCCAAAGAAGAAAGGGCAGACTGTTTCCCAGACATATTTAATTCTGTAAAGAAGTGAGCAAAAGGGTTAGATACATTTATGATGAAAATATGCATATGTCAGGAGATCAGATATTTATGACAAAGACTATACTCTAGACGAAGTGTTTCTTTTAAAGATATAGGAAATCTCTGCTCAGAGCCGTTTTTACCAAACCTGAAGCAAAGAGATTCATATTAGACAGTAAAAAATTTTGAGCCGGAGAGCTAGCCCTAGCTTGTCTGATCATCTCTAAGCTTCAGGAACTCAGCTCTACATCCCCTGTCCAAAACAGTGCTTCACCGAATTTGTTCGGGATTGGGAGATACAGTTTGAAATTCAACTTTCCACCAACAAAAAACCATTTACTCTTCCAATCCTTGTTGCTGGTGGGGTTCCCCTTGATTGAGTTGGGCTTTCGAGGCCTCGCTTGGAGATAAAACCATCCCAGGTTCTTCACAGGGTTCTTTTTGAGCATATACATGTACTCTATCTCCTCCATGGAAGGCGGATAATCAGTTATTTGCCCCCACAGAATGTACAGTCTTGCCAGAATCCTCCAGCCGTTCAGATTCATCTAGTAAGGGGCTATTCCTATACTGGTTAGTATCCGACAGAAATATGATTGAAGGGGCAGCCTCACCCCTAAATGAAAAAAATCTCGTTAAAAGCCACTTCACTCTCAAGAGGAATACTAAAACTTTCGTCGACCTCGGGGGCCTGGAGGTACACATCCTCTGGAATATTGTAAAGGGTTGTATATGCCTCCAAGTCAGACTTCATCACAGTGGAGGTAAACCAGTCCTGCTCGTATAGGGATCGGGCCTCAAAAATCGATTTTGGACTGACGACCAATTCTAAGCCCATTTCTGCATTGCCTCCCCCAACAATAGCCTCAGGTGTGGACTCAGAGTTGGAAACAGAAGCCATTTCTATCCAAAAAAACAAAGGGTAAAGGCCAGAGGCTGTTCAGGGATCATCACCAACTCTAAGAAGTCTTCCCTACAAATTTTCTACGACCACCGAGGATGCTAAGGTCTGTCACTTACAACTGAGACAACTATAAGATTTCTAGTCTTCTACGAGTGACGGTAATATCGTCCGAGTACATATGTAAATCTATTCTAACATACATTATATTCTAACATGTTATTGTTATACCCGAGCATACATTTTACATCTACTTAATAGTTTAAAAGATTTGCATAAAGTAATGAACAGGAGTGTGTAAATAACTTATCGAAGTCGAATTGCTGAATGTGTCAGGAGAATGAGTTGAGTTCTTGAGGCCGAAAATTTTTAGGAACTATCAAGAAAGTTGCGGATGTGCTCGGGCGAATGTTTTTGTTTGCAAGTGACAACAAAGAGAAGAAGAAAAAGGAATTCCACGAGCAGAAGGGGGTATTTATAGACAGATAAGGAGAGGTAAAAAGAGCCTTAATCGACTTAATCGAACGGATAGGGATTAGCCATGCCTCCTGAATCTGAAACACCAAGAGGCACGTCTTTTTAACATTTTAAATTGAGTGGGGCCCATCACGTCAGTCGAATCATTACGACCCAAGAATCACGGCCTTTCAGACTGATCTTTCAATGGGGTGATGCCACATGACTGACGGTTATATTTTCGAGAGTAGTTAATTAAAGAAGACGAACCAGTAAGGTCTGAAATAACAGTCGATCAGAAATCTATTAGTTTTTAATTAAAAATTAGGGGGCTTAATGTTTGGGTATTTTCATTAAATCCCACCCCAAAGTCCCAGGCCCATCATCCAGGTATGGTCCCCTCTCATAAAATCTCCAAATACGGTATCGTACCGAGACCTCCCCTTGCCTCACTCGCAATAGTATTGTGGTCTTGGATAATCCATTGCAGAGAATCTTCCTCGAGTATCCACCGTCAAAAATAATCGATCGATATCTGTCTTGAGGATTCTGATGGTTCTGTCTTTGGAAAACTATGATCGGGGTCTCGGTTACACGTGGCAGGGAACAGTACCGCGATGTCCACGTCTACGATTTTCGTTGTAGGCTTTTAGGGCACGTTAGCTGCACAATGACACATGTTCAGAGGTACAAAAATCTATGGTCCTAATATAACTAAATCTGATAATCATGGCAGGTACGTTCTCTGGCATTTTGATGATATTTGAGCCTTTACAGTAGAGAGAGAAACACCCAACACACACAGAAACCATTCTCTGAAATTCTTTTCTGATTTCGTCTTGTTTTCCTCACCCCTACACACAAGCAAAATCCTCACTAACTTAAGCATCAGAGGATTTTCGTCAAAAAATTGGCTTTACCCCTTAGATTTTCGTTGTCTTACAGTTACAGCTATCGAAGTTCAGAAAAAAGACAAGCCGGTGCTCAAGTTTGAAGACGATCGTAACTTCTTGCATCAACATAATATATTTTACAAATTATCTTATTTTCCTATAAAATTTTCATGCTTAACTAATATAAAACGCAATATTAATTGTAATGCCAAGAATGTACTAAGAACTATGAAAACAAGAAAAATATGAAGTAATAATCAAATTGATGTGGTTATCATGCTATCTATCATAATTCATATTGTCCTCGATCAAGTCTTGCATCAATATATCGCACATCACAACAGCAAAGGCTGTTGTTCCCAAATCATTCAAATATGTAATAATATTAACCATTAAGCATAATATGTACGACAATCATCATAATTAAATCTAATTAAGAATCTCTAAATTAACATAAAAGATGAAAAATCCAACTAAAATTTCATCCCTAGCCCTAACAAAAGGATAGATTTAATTTGCTATTGAAAAATATAATGAAAAAATGACAAAAAAATAAGAGGAGGAATTTATAAAGATAGAAGAAGATAAAACTCTTTTGCTTTTTTACTCCGTCTTAGACTTCTTGGACCTCGTCCTTCTATTGTTTATTCTCTTGATATCTCTTGTTGTCTCTTGATATGACTCAAGAATGCATCAATTAAATTTATTTTTTCATATTTTCTTATTAAGACCTAAAAGACAAGAAAAACAAATAAAAGCCTGCAAAATTCAAGAGCTAACTAACAAGATTAAAGTATATATATGATATAAGTTTACTTAAATTAATGAACAGATCAAACACTTTCAAACTTAAATTTTACTAGTCCTCTAACAAAACTAAAAGTAAAAGACTCAACCCACATACAAAACTTCCTTACTTTATCTCAGAGATATCCCTTTTAAGTTTTCATGGTAAAAAAGAATGCAACAAGATATAAGCTTAAAGGCAATAAATTATCTAAATGCTAACAATATTCTATAGGTTATCCTCGTGAGGTGGATTGATGGTCATAAATCAATCATCATCTCTCATATATCTTTCACATGATCAGAATATAACATGCGTTGAAGATTTGAACTCCAAATATCTCAAAGGAAAGCACTCAAAATTTGGGTTAACAAACATATGTGCGAGACAAGAATCATGCTTAGATTTTAATGAAAAATAAAACCCATATATAAAACAAAGAAAATACACTTAGGGGTTGTAGCATGGTGATTTAATAGTCATTTGCACTTGTCTTCCCAACTGAGTTTGATTATGAGGGTGGGTGGAGTGGGAATATAATTATAAAAAAAGAAAAAAAAACATTATTTCAATGTAACAATGGCAATCCCATGAAAGGATTGGCTTTTAACATAACTTAAAAATAGAAATTTTAGTTAAATAAGGAAATATGAACTAATAAAAATTCTTAATTAAATTAAAATTCTCAAAAGAAAGTAGAATTCCAATTGTTTGGGGGAAAATATGGAGTTGACATGTAGATCCTCCATTAGCAGGATACGTGGCACCCACTGTCTCGGATGCCCTACATCCCAAGAATCTCACCGTCCTAGACGTCACTTGACTCGGGAATTCCATCGTTCCAGGTAGTCCATCATCTCAGGAGTTTCATCGTTCCAGGTATCAGGTTCTGATTCCAGGTATCTCCCTTTCAGTCATCAAAGATGCGCCCAAATCTTCAGGTGTCCAGTAACTGTAGGCTTCAGGGTATCTCTGCCCCATGTATCAAAATCGGCCCTCAAGTACCCACAAGGGTCACAGGTAGAAGTTCTTTTTGCATCTGTTTTTCAGACAGCACCTAACCCAAGAACCTGTGAACATATGCTCCCACTATCCAAAAATGAGAATGAGTGCTGACAGCAGGCCTACTATTAAGGTAGCCACCCCACCATAAATACACTCGTCCCATCCTCTAACTATCTTTAGATGATGTAACGATGTCAGGCCTACATATGGCTGCACTCTATCCTATGACAGATGTCCTATCATTCTTATTCTCCGATGCCTAGTCATTGTTATGGGGGTAATATATATAGACATCATGTTCCAACAGGAAGCGGATCTGATCCTTTTGGGGAGAAAGAGATTTGGTAACATCATTTTTTTCGGAGCTAAACACTTTCTTCTCCATTCACACATTTTCGATGACTTCTACTCTTATCTTTAGTGAAATCCAATTTCTATTTCCTTCTTTATTTCTTTCTGATTCATCAGAACCAGCATTAGCTTTCTTCACTATTTTTTAACTTAGGCATCAGAGTTTTCCCGTAGGGAACCTCACCTGATGTCACTCCAAAGGTGTTATTATTTTGCAGGCTTAGGAGGTGAAGTTTCACCAAAAACAGTTACGTATCCAACCATTCTTCGATGAAAAACTCATCGTCCGATGGTAGCCACATTGCCCTCACACCTCATCAACTGAGTCATTCCTAGTTGGCTAGAAGGAGGGTCCACAGACAATTCTTGCACCAACAGCTGGCGCCGTCTATAGGAAGCAAACAAAAAACCATTGAAGCACCATTTGGTGAAGGGAGGAAGAAGGAAAAGTATTTTCTGAAAGTTTTGCTAACGTAGAAAACTTGAAAATGGCAAAAAAAAGACAAGGAGACGAAGGTTCTAGCTACAACAAAAGTACTATCCGTGAAGGAGGGAGAACTCCCTTGACACAGGAGGGGCCTTGGTCAGGAGGCAGATACATAGATAGACTCCTGAACAGCAGGGCCGACGCACTAGAGAGGAAACTCCTAGACATCAAAAAGTAGATGGTCAGGGAACCCGTCTCCTTGGGAGACGAGAGAACGCCATTTGTCCCTGAAGAGTAGGAAAGTCAAACTCCCCGAAACGATCGTGCAGAGAGAGCTTAGGGATCTAGAAAGGTGTGTGGCCATATTCCTAAGCCCAAACTGACAGTCGAGCAAAAAAGGAAAGCTAAAGCAACTGAAAGGTTGGAAGAGCCTTGCACGCCTCAGAAGATCAACACCCCTTTCAAAATCTACAAAGGGTGTGGATATAAAATAAATAGTGTTAACGAAAATTATAGAGGGGGGAGGTAATAAGGGATAGAGCCCAATCTCGCCTCCACCAATATGAGGTTCTTCCTCAAGCATGCCCAAGAGGAAGGAGGCAGCAGTATCCATCAGCAGGAAAGAGATGGAAGAGTGTGTGAAGAGGATGCTCTGTGAAATGGGAGCATACAATGTCCCTACCTAGGAAAGGAACCCAGGAACTGAAAAAGTCCCTACGTCTGGGTTCAGGTCCCCCATCTCAGAGAAAATCTTGTCCTTACTCCTCCCCAAGAAGTTCAAGATGCCTCAACTACCTCCCTATTTAGGGCAAGCTGACCCTTCCCTGCACGTTGACACATTCAGAGAAATGATGTTAATTTAGGGATTGACAGAGCTACAAATGTGATGACCCTTTTCCTTGACTCTAGAAGGGCCAGCAAGACATTGGTACAAGAACCTACCACTGTCTAACATCAGCAGCTTCAACCAACTGGCAACACTATTTGAAAATGAATTTAAAGAGGCAGTGGCCACTAGTCGGAATCTAAGCACTTTGTTGTCAATACGCCAAGGGGCAGAGGAGACCTTGAAGAGCTTTATATGAAGATATCACGAATAGGTAGTGGAGTTAGGGGGCTATCATCACCCTCTAGCTCCATAAGAGCTAAAGAAAGGCCTGTGATTGGAAAGGGCTTGGTATGCTGTTCATTGATGTGCCGTCAATACATATAAAGTAGCCAGGATGGAACTGCTCGACGAGATCAAGATTGAAGAAGAGATGCTCCTAATGTTTAAGGAAGAGAGCGAGCACCCTCAGGACACATGGCAAAAGGGAAAGGGAACTCGTTATAGAAATCCCAAGCATGACAGAAGGGATGCAGACAGGGGATATCAGGGTCAGGAAAAGTTTTTACCCTGACCCCTCAGGGATGACAGACCATCGGAACAACCTTCGATGAGAAGCCCTCCCAGAAGGGTAGAGTAGCTAGCCACCCAGGGATACACTCCCTTGAGAGCTCCTTTATCAGAAATATATGAGTACGCAAAGAGCCGGGGGCTCCGACATTGCATCCCCAAACCATAAAACGAAGGTGCCTAAAAGAAGCAAAGGCCGGTTCTATGAATTCCACAAAGAAGGTGGTCACACCACTGATCAATACGAGGACCTGCAAAATCAAATTGAGGTACTGGTCAAAAATAGTTATCTCATGAATTACATTGATTCTCAGCACATCCTCCCAGGATTCGGATAGCATCAGGGGGACGAAGACTACGCGAAGCTGGACTTAGGCGTCATGGTCATCTCAGGGGGTTTTTTACCCTGGCAAAATTATCAAACAACTCCCACAAAAATTATGCACGCTACTCACTTCCCAATCACTCCACGGATGTTCATGTGATGAATGTGCGAGCGAACAAGAGGCCGAGATCGTCACCATCCCTATTATATTCACTAATAAAGATGAAGTAAGGGTCCACTATCCTCACGACGATATCTTGGTAGTGACAATGGGGATTGCTTCTAAACAGGTTAGTATAATCCTGGTTGATACGGGCAATTCAACCGATATAATCTTTAAAGATACGCTGGATATCCTAGGCATTGAAGATTTAGAACTAGCCCCACCCAATTCTATTTTGCATGGATTCGGGGATTCCTGCATCACCGTTCTAGGGTCAATTCAGTTGTCAGTAACCTGATAACTCCAAGATATTTTTTTATGATTATATTATAGGGAGATTGATGCTCTAAATAAATTAATTTCTGATATTTTCATAATGAGATTGATGGCATGTTAATTCCTTGATTTATTCTTGGTTTTTGATGATGCCAAAATTAATAACAAGTAAAAATATGTGTTGATTTTAATGTTATAAGAGCAAATATTTCACTTGGTTTTCGGAAAGACTTATACGTTTTTGCAGGTAAGAAAAATAAAGTCAAAGTGTCAAGAAAGCTCACTAAGGCATAAACGTATTGATACGTTACTTAAATGTATCGACACGTTTAAGCTACAGTGCTAATTTAGAGCCCAAGTTTCAGAATCCCGCTTTCAACGTATCGATACCTTTCTTCTGCCAACAAACGTATCGAAACCCCAGCTAAACATATCGATACCCTGGAGACGTAGATATGGTCGCTCACGTGGAAATGTATCGGAACCCTAAAAATTTCCTAAAACGTATCGATACCCTTGGATGGGTCTTCAAACGTATCGATACCCTGAGGCTTAGATCAAGAACCTTCATGACGGACTTTATAAAATTTGTGTCAACTTGTTTCGGTACAATGGGAAAGGTATCCATACCTTCAGGCTCAGCAACTCAAGCGTATCAATACCCTGAGATACGTATCGATACCCTTGCGAAAATCAAGTCTGTAATGGCTAGTTCAGAGACATTCAATGCCGCTATTAATGCAAGAAAAGAGAGCCGTTGGAGAGAAATTATTGCAGATATATAAACAACAAGTTTTGAAGATAAAAGGTTGTTGATGTGCATTAAGAACAACTGATCAAAGCAAGAAAATATTCTCCTGTAAATATTCTTCTATTCTCTCATTTTTATTCTCTGTATTTAATTTCTAGTGAGCGAAATTATACTGATTACTTATCTACTCTTTTAGAAAGTTGCTGTAATTAATTCTTTGAATTAATTTTCGGTTTCTCTTCACCTGTGATAAGAAGAACTGTTGTATTGGGTTGCACTTCACCTGTTCAAAAGAAAATTGTTTTGTGAGGTTGCCCTTCACCCGTGAAAGAAAGAATTGCTTGGGTTTCACTTGACCCGTATAAACAAGGAGTTAGTGTAACATCCCGTACCTCACCCCGAGGGTATAATTATCATTTTTTACTTCTCCCGTCCTTACACCTGCATTCATTTCATGTTTCATGAGATTGTGGGTATGATCCTAGGCTCGTGTGGGGCCTATTAAAGTGAGAATTTGAATTTTGACGGGTTCGATCGAACGAATGAAGGATTCGTTCGATCGAATTGTTGAAAACTTTCTGGGACCTTGTGGCTTCGGGTTCGTTCCAACGAATAGGGGATTTGTTCGATCGACTTGGGATTCGGTGGACCAAATGTGAGGTTCGTTCGACCGAAGTGTGAATTCGTTCGATCGAATGATGGTTCATTCGACCGATAATTCGCGAGCTCTCTGAATACTATTCACGTCAAGGGAGTCGGTCGACCAAAATGTGATTCGTTCAACCGAAGGGATGGTTCGGTCGATCGAACCTTCGATTCGTTCGACCGAATCAGCGCAAAATAACAAAATTGCTCCTTTCTAGAAGCTTCCCCCTTAAGGGAACTTAAGGACAAAATGGTAATTTCGCTCTTTTTCTATAAAAAGGGATCAGGGGGTCGAATTTTTCATCCTTTCTTTTCTTTTTCTTCTTTTCTTCTTTCTCTTCTCCTCCCTCACGTTCTCTCCTTGGTTCTTCTCAGCCCTTGCCCGATTTTTGCCCGAATTTCGATTTCTTTTCGCAGACAAACCTCATTCCACGCGTCTATCATGCTAGGAACATCAATTTGGTGATAGAGGCGCGGATTCGCGAAGAAGGGAAGTTAGGGTTTCGAGAGAGAATTGGGGTTTTCGGTATTCCGGGCCAAATTGGAGGAAATCGACCACACCACGAGGTTCGTAGCTACGTTTTTAACTTGTCTGCATATTCGTTTTGTTGTTTTATGCATTTCGATTTGTAATTATTTTCGTACGCATTTTCGTAGATTTACGACGTTTCAATAGGTTTTAGAATGTTCTGTGGGTTGTATTGGAGTCGAGGAAGTCTTAGGAAGTTAGAGAAGTGATTTTAGAGAAAATGAAAAAATGTGAACAGTCATCGGAGTTACTGTTTCGGTGGGTATGTGGGGTTCGCATGTCAGAATTGTGAAATCAAGTCAAAACACATCGTTCTAGGTGTAATGTGGGTCCGTAGCGACGTTAGTTTAGTAATTCAAGGTTTAACGAGGATTTTAAATATTGTCGCGTATTGGTTCGACGTCAGAACTCGGAATTGGCATGCATTTTATGCATTCACTTTCATATGCATGTTTAGAACACGTATTGATGATGATGTTGTGCATGGTTAGGCGACGGTTC
>JAVXUL010013601.1:0-12244 GCA_035590515.1 Trichilia minutiflora | reverse complement strand
TAATGGCCACAAATTAAACACTTGTCATTATATTACTTGTTAATATTTTGACTTTGTGTTTAATTATCATTGGTCCAAATGTATTGGTTGCATCCTACAAACATGAGAGGGTTTGTATCACATAATTTTCATTTGTTTAATATTATTATTAGATAATTATGGAATTAAATAAATGGAAAAAGAAATGAAAATTATAACTATTTTCATTTTGACTTATTTTGGCAAGGAAAATGATGTTTTCCATTTTTCTCTCTCAACAAATTTCGTCCAGCCATGGAAGAAGGAAGAGGATGGGTGCAAAGTGAAGAGAGTTCATCCTTTTGAGCTTGATCTTCATCACAAAAGAAAGCACACAAGTAGAGTAACAAAAGCCCCAAGGTTAGCAATCATGATTCCTCTTGATTTTCATCAATTCAAGCCTAGGGTTTGTGAGAGAAAAACTTACATTTATGCATGATTTAGGCCATAGAACCTTCAGGTTGTAGCCATGGATTTAGAGTAGAAAGTAGTTTCACCTCCCCCCAACAAGATGATCATTATATCCGTCATATATTTTGAACAAATGCTATCAAGGAACCATTTCTTGCTCCTTGTTACCTACAATCACAAATCAATTTTTAATTTTAAGTACCCAAATGCACTTGGGTCCTTTGGTGTTAGCTTTGGTTTCTTTAGGAACTCATACTATATTGATTCTAAATTCATTTTTCTTAATGGGACATGTCTTACTAGTGTGTTCAAAAATACAATAATAGTGGCATGTGACATTTACCTCCACTTTAGGAGAAGATTTAGTAAAACAATTCTTATAAAATTTTTGTTTAGTATCTGAATGATACTCAATGATACATTTATCAAATACACATCCTTGTGATCCCAAAAGTATGTCTAAGTTATTTTAATCTTTTGTAAATTTTAACACTATGTCATTCGAAACCTTAGACTTCTTCTTGAGATCATCAATCTTAATTAAATGACATTTCTTTTCATTTTGAAGAATAGAGTTTATTTGTTTTAAGAAAGAAATTTTATTTGATAGAATTTCTAGTTCTTTTTGAGAGTTCTATTTTTAGTAAACAATTTTTTAAAGTCATTATATAACTCTATAAAACCATCTAATAGTTCATTATAATCAAAGTTTGAGTTTGAAGGCTTTACCTCATTGTTATCTTTAAGAGCCATGAAACACATGTTGACCATTTCACTCGTACTTTCCTCGTCTAGGGAGCTATCATCTTCATCATCCCATAAGACAACCATAGCTTTTTGCTCCTTATTCTTTATTTCTTGTACTTGATGAGAGGATAATCAATTTTAATATGCCTAAGCTTTTTACATTAAAAACAAGTGACTTTATTTCTCTTGCCCTGGTCACCTCTTCCACCATCATTTTGATACTCCTTAACATTTTTCTTTCCATACCTCTATATCAGTTTCAAGAATTTTTTGAATCTTCTAGTCATAAGAGCCATATTCTCATCATCTTCCTCACTACTATTATCTTTACTATCATGCGTAGAAGCTTTAAAGGCTATATTTTTCTTATTATTATCTTTATCATTTTTATCGTCTAAGATTTTATCTTTATAATCCATAAGAGATCCGATCAAGTCATCGTGTGAAAGCATATTAAGGTCTTTAGCTACTTCAATTGTTATGATTTTTGCTCTCCACCCTTTGGACAATGACCTTAGAATTTCTTTACAGGCTCACTATTTATAAATTTCTTCCCAAAAGCCTTTAGTAAGTTCACAATATCCGTAAACCTTGTATACATATCGTAAATGGTCTCTTATGGCTCCATTTTAAATAATTTATAGTACTTCATAAGTTGATTTATCTTGGACTCTTTAATTTGACTTATCCTTTCGTACACAACCTCTAGAGTGGCAAATATCATAGACACTCTCACATGTGAAAATTCGATGAAGTTCTTTCTTATCAATTGCACAATATAAAGTATTTATTGCTTTAGCATTGAGGGATACTTTATTTAAGTCGTTCTCATCCCATTGTCTTTCGGTTTGGGTATGCTTTCTCCTCTTTCATTTTTAGTCTTAAGTATGTACAGACAAACACTAATACCTTTATAACTCAGAGTAGATAGTTTGTAAGAAGATCCTCATTCTTACCTTCTACTATGGGTATTCATTTCTATCAAAGAAGGGAGGCCTAGTGGTTGATTGTCCTTCAATATTTTTGATCATTGCAATAAACCATCTCTAAGATGATTAAGTTCTAACTAAAGTATCAAGCTCAGATACTAATTGTAATCCCACTAAGGCAACCCAAGAAAGGGGTTGAATTGGGTTTTCAAACTTTTAAGTTTAAAAAGATAGATTTTTGAACAATTTGTAACTTCAAAATTATAGATTTTTGAATAATTTATAACTTCAAATCCAACCCAAACAATCAAACACAATCCAATAAATAAGAGATAATAAGAGAGTATACCAATCGTTATAGTATTTCAGCTAAACTAAGCCTACATCCACTTTTTTCAAGGCTCCTTTAAAGGTTTCACTAATCAAAACCTTTAAACTAAAGCCAAATCCTTTTATAACTGGAGATTTTACGGGCTCACCTTCAAATCACTACAAACCACTCTCTAAAGAGTTTACAATTAAAATCCAAGTAAAAGAGTCTTTCTCTTTCACTTCTAAAGCTACAAGAATGATCAAATGACTCAAAATAATACACTTCTTTTGAATATTGCAAGATAGATGTACAATAAAGCTCTTAAGGGTTATATTTTGAGAAAATATAAATAACTAAGCTTAAATATCTATTTTCAATGAGGATACAATAAAACAATTTGATTTCGTGTGCTCATCAATCAATAAATGGAGAAATAATGGGCTTTTTATAGATTTACAAAAATATAGCCGTTACACTGGAAAACTATTTGTTACAGTAAGAACAATGTTGATTCATTCAAACAAATCAAATGATTCATTCGATTGAATGCATGTTCATTCGAATGAACATATAAATTCATTTGATCGAAAAATGCCTGAGCTCTATGACTTTAAATAGCGTAAATTTGTTCGAACGAATTACTAATTCATTCAACCGAATTAGTTCGTTCAGTCAAAAGTAAAATCGTTCCACCGAATACCTTTGAAAGCAGTTTGTTTGAATAAATAGGGGGATTCATTCAACCAAACCCCTTTGATTTTTGAAAAATAAGACTTTTAAAGTTAAGGCATTTGGGGTTTTTAAAGTTGATTAATTTTCACACAATTTGGACACAAATTTAAAAGCTAGACAATTTTGTAAAAGGTTAAAAACTTACATTAAAAATGAAACTTTCCTTACTTCAAACTTTGCCCATTTAACTTCTTAAAGATGACCTAGATAAATATTTTTGAGCTTCATTAAATATAATTTTCATGAGTCAAACGCTTACAAATATATTATAGCACTAAGATATTTCTGATGATTATATGGCATATTAATCTTCTGATTGATAATTGATTTTTGATAATGCCAAAATAAATAACAAGTAACAAGTATGCATATATGTGATGATTCGCATTGATTTAATTGTTAAATGGACAAATATAAGTCACTTGTTTGTTTGAGAAGAGTATACGTTTTTGCAGGTGAGAAAAATGAAGTCAAGTGTCAAGAAAGCTCACCAAGGCACCAACGTATAGATACATTACTTAAATGTATCGACACGTTTAAGCTACAGTTCAAAATCAGAGCCCGAGTTCTAGAACCCTGCACAAAACGTATCAACACCTTTGTTCTGTACTTAAACATTTTGGAACCTCTTCACAAACGTATCGATACCCTTGATGGTTCTTCAAACGTATCGATACCCTGAGACCTGGATCAAGCACCTTAATAACGAACTTCATCTTTTTTGCGTCAAATTATTTCGATACAATGGATAACATATCGACACCTTCAGGCTCAGTAACTCAACGTATCGATACCCTTGCGAAAATCAAGTCTGTAACATGCTAGTTCAGAGACATTCAATGCCGCCATTAATGAAAGTAAAAAGGACCGTTGTGAAAAAATTATTGCAAATATATAAACAACAAGTTTTGAAGACAAAGGGGTTGACAAGTATTAAGAACAACTATCTAAGCAAGAAAAACATTCTCCTGCAATATACTTTATTTATTCTCTCATCTTCATTCTCTGTATTTAATTTCTAGTGAGAGAAATTATTCATATTGAACATTTACTCTTTTAAAGAGTAGTTAAAACTAATTCCTGTGAATTAATTATGGGTTTCTCTTCACCTGTGATAAGAAAAATCATTGTATTAGGTTGCACTTCACCCGTTCAAAAGAAAGTCGTTTTTGTGAGGTTACCCTTCACCCATGAAAGAAGAAGTTGTTTTAGGTTCCACTTAACCCGTACAAATAAGTTGTCAGTGATCCTCGGTGTGAAAGGATTCAACCGAGAAGAGTGGACATACACGTTTTGTTGAACCACTATAAAAACTGAGTGTCTTATTTCTGTGTTTGATTTTCTTTCTCTACATTTATTGTATTAGCATTAATTTTTATTTCAAAATTTTTAATCTCAAATTCACCCCCTCTTGGAGCTTGCCAATTAGGACTTCACTTGGTATCAGAGCCAAACTCACTTCATATAGGATTAAATACTTGTGAGTAGTAGATTTTATGGCATCTTCATCAAACATTCCATCTCATATAGTAGAAGGTCATTCCACAAACAAACCTCCTTTCTTTAATGGGTCTGATTATGCATACTGGAAGAAACATATGCAAATCTTCCTAAGTACACTGGATTTCGATATCCTCACCATCATAGAGGATGGTTATAAACCTCCCATGATCTTAGATGAAGTCTATGGTAAGAGAAAAATAAAACCAAAGTCTGAGTGGTCTCCTGAGGAGAAAGCTCAATTTCAATTAAATGGTAAAGCAATGAACGTACTTTATTGCTCATTAGATAGGTCTGATTACAACCGTGTGTTCGGCTGTGACACAGCCAAAGCTATATGAGATATGCTTGAGGTAACATGCAAAGGAACCAGTAGAGTCAAAGATTCTAAGATAAGCATGTGGGTTCATGACTATGAGCTTTTCAATATGAAACCACATGAGTCTATCAAAGACATGTATACACGCTTTACTGACTTTTTAAATGGTTTAAAAGCTCTTGGTAGGACATACTCCAATGCAGATATAGTAACAAAGATACTGAGGAGTTTGCCAAAAACTTAGGAAGCTAAGGTGACAATAATTAAAGAAGCTCACGATCTTAGCAAGCTTCCACTTGAAGAATTATTGGGTTCGTTAATAATATACGAGCTGGAAGCACAGATAAGAGAGCAGAATGACAGAGAAAATAGAAAGAAGAATATTGCTCTCAAGAGTTTCAAAAATAAAGAAGATGATGAGAGCACAGAAAATACATCGGAAGATGATAAGTTCTTGCTGATGGCCAGGAGTTCGATAAAGACAAAGGCAGAAGAAAGAACTGGAGAAGAAAAGAATTTCACAGAGGGGAGAAGCCAGAAAAATTCAAGAAAGACAGAGAGAAAGATAAAGAAAAATATAGAGAGATAATCTGCTATGAGTGCAAGAAACCTGGACACACACATCTAGAATGTCCTTTAAGAAAGAACAAGAAAGATTGAAAGAAGAAGAAAGCCATGAAGGTGAATTGGGATGACTCATCAGAAGGAGATAGCTCCTCTGCATTAGATACTGAGCACGCCAATTTGTGTTTCATGGCCAAAAGGGATGAAGAGGTACTTTCTAAATCCTCATTTGATTACTATAACACATGCTCAAATAGTAAAAATGACATGATGAATGATGTGTTGATAGAATTGTATGACGAATTAAAATCTGATTTTGAAAAACTCTGTATTAAATACAAAGAGAATAAACAGAAATGTTGTATGTTAACAAAGGAAAATGAGTTGCTGAAATCAAATAAAAATGCTTATAAGTGGGACATAGAGATAAAAGCAGAAAAGGCCAAGAACTTAGAACTAAATAATGAGATAACTCAACTAAAACGGATTTTAGCTAAGTTTACTCTAGGAAGAGATACATTAGATAAACTATTGGACAGCCAAAGAATGGTATTTGATCGGGTTGAAATTGGTTATAGTCTAAATAAAAAACAGAAATTATATTCAAAATATTTTGTCAAAGCATCTAGTCAAATGAGCGCTCATCATATATGTCATTATTGTGATCGTATAGGACACTATATCAACAAATGCACTATTAGGAACAAAATCTACAGAAGTCCAAAACTAATTTGGGTTTCTAAAGGTTCTAAGGTTGATGTTGCCGCTCTTAAGTCTAGGACTAACATTTATGGACCCAAAGTTAAATGGGTACCAAAGTAAATGATTCTCATTCTTACAGGAGCAAAAATAGAAAAGCTTAGATAAAGAAGTCAAGTGGTTTCTTGACAGTGGATGCTCAAGACACATGACAGGAAATAAGAAGCTTTTCATGCATCTCTCTAAGAAGAAAAGCAAGGATGTGATCTTCGATGATAGCAGCAGAGGCAAAGTCATTGGGATTGGCACCATTGAGGTAAATAATATCAAAATCTCTAATATGTTGTTAGTTGATGGTATAAAATACAATTTGCTTAGCATATCTCAACTACGTGACATAGGTTATAATATGAGCTTCATGAAAAATGGTTATGATGTTTTTGATGATGCGAATAGAAAGATTTTGCATACTTCTAGGACAAGGGATGTCTATGTGATTGAGTTAAATAAATTGGTTGTTGAATCTTTTGTATACTTGCAAGTGATGCATAATGATTCTTGGTTATGGCATAGAAGGTTAGAACATTGTAGCATGGACCTCATTAGGAAACTATCTAGGCATAACATGCTAGAAGACCTTCCTAGTCTTAAGTTTGCCAAGGATAAAACATGTGGACTATGTCAAAGAGGCAAACAAGTAAGAAGCTCATTCAAACCCAAGAATGCCATCTCTACTTCAAAACCCCTTGAACTAATTTCTATGGATCTTTTCAATCCAAATAAAGTTGCATCACTTGGTGGGAAACACTTGCATATGTCATTATAGTTGATTATTCTAGGTTCACTTGAGTGTTCTTCTTAAAGAACAAGAGTGACACCTTTGATGCATTTAGAAAATTCTCTAAGAAAATTCAAAATGAACTTGGTTACCATTTAGTGAAGATTAGGAGTGATCAAGGTGGTGAGTTTGTTACTCATAAGTTTGAGGATTTTTGTGATGAATTTTGGATAACTCATAATTTTTTTGCACCTAGAACACCACGACAAAATAGGGTAGTTGAGGGGAAAAATAGAATTTTGCAAGAAATAGGTAGAACCATAATAAATGAGTATGAGCTACCACAATATTTTTGGGCTGAGACGATTAACATAGCATGTCACATTTCCAATAGAGTGTTGATTAAAAAATTCCTAGGTAAAACACCTTATGAGTTGGTGTATCAAAGAAAACCAAAAATTAAACACTTTAGAGTCTTTGGATGTATTTGTTATATCCTTAACACCAAAGACAATATTGGGAAAATAGAGCCTAAGTTTGATGTGGGAATTTTTCTGGGTTATTCATATAAGAGCAAAGCATATAGAGTTTATAACAAGAGAACTCAGGTTGTAGAGGAATCAATGTATGTTACTTTTGATGAAATAGAACCTGAAGTGATGAGAATGCTTACTAAAGAGCAAATTAATGACATAGAATTATCAAATAAGATGAATGACTTGAGGTTGAGTGATAATCATTGCAAGGAGCATATAGAACATATTAACACTCATTCTAGGGAGCTTTCAAAGGCTTGAAAGTATGGATCTCATCATCCTAGAGAGTTGATCATTGGTGATCCCTCTCAAGGGATTAGAACAAGAAGAGCATCTAGAGAATCTCATTTAAATCCTGTGAAATGAATTTTTTGATATCTTAGAGGCACACCTAACTTGAGATTATTTTATCCCAAAGATAGCTTATTCAATCCGAAAGGATATTCGGATGCAGACTTTGGAGGATGTAAAATTGATAGAAGAAGCACAAATGGTGTTTGTCATTTCTTAGGCAATACCTTAGTAATATGGGTGAGCAAAAAGCAAAATTCAATTGCTTTATCTACCACCGAGGCTGAATATATATCCGTAAGCAGTTGTTGTACACAACTCATGTGGATAAAAGATTAATTATTAGATTATTGGTTGCATTTTGACAAAATTTTCATCATGTGTGATAATACTAGTGCCATTAACCTTACTAAGAATCCCTTACATCACTCTCGCACTAAACATATTGAGATTTGACATCACTTTATTCGAGATCATGTGCAAAAGAATGATGTATACACTGAATATGTTAATACCGAGAATCAACTAGCAGACATTTTTACAAAACCATTGGATAAAACTCGATTCTATTACTTGAGAAATAATCTTGGTATGATGAGTATTGATTGAATATTTTAAATAGTTGTTAAGTGACATATTTTTATGTTATACATGTTTATGAGCATAAATTATTTGAAACTGTTCAAGTAATATTGGTTGAATACATTTGTGTATTGAAATCTTTAGTATGTGATTCAACATGTTTTCATTCATTTCTTAATGTGCTTGATGAATTCTCCTTAAACGTTTTGACATATTTGAGTTTTTCTCAAACGTGCTTGATTATTTTACTCTAACGTATCGATACCCATTCCCGAGTATCAACATGTTGCTTTGAATATATCAACACGTTTAAGTATTTCTCAAATGTGCTTGATGATTTTATTCTAACGTATCGATATCCTTTCCGAGTATCGACACGTTCTCATTTGGCGTATGAACACGTTTAAGAGGTGCTGAATTTTTGACCAATGTATCAATACCTTTGAAAAAGGTATCGACACTTTCGAGACAGTGATTTCGTGTTTATACGAACTAACGTATCGACATGTTTTAGTTTGTTCTCAAACGTATCGATACCTTCGTGACGTGATTTCGGCCCCAACGTCAAAATGTATCGATATGTTTTCATTCGTATCGACACGTCTACTTCTAAAATGGTTAAAACTATATCGTTTTGACCTAAGGCACGATCTTAAAACCGCCAAACTCTTTATATTCTTCAAACTTTTCAAATTCAAAATATGTTATCTCTCTAAAATCTTGTAACCGTCTCTCTATTTAGGTATTTCTTTGAAACTGTCTCCATTCTCTCAAACCCATCTTCACCTTCCTTCTAACAACTAATTCATCATCTCTCCTGTTCATAAATCGAAAATGCCTCCATGAATGAAGGTCCCTACACCATCCGATCGTTGAAAACACAAAGCTCTTGCATCTTCTTCTACCGTCATCCCTGAAGAGTCGAACTTATGGGGAATTAGTTCTACGGAATAATAGGAGCAGTTCTTCACCATGTTTGCCACCCGAATCGTAACTCTTGGTTGGGTAATTGATTTCACTCTCCTTGATACAATGAGGTTTTCATATATCCATCAGATTGAATGCTTTGGTTGGTTACCATTTCTTAATATTTAGGGGGAGTTTCACCCAGAGTTAGTCCGTTTATTTTATTCCAATCTAGACATAAAGGACCCTAACACTGGTAGAAATATGGTTACAAAATTTCGGACATGGATTAGGGGTGTTGAGTTTATTGTTGATGAAGACTTTTTATGTGAGCAATTTCGGTTGCTCCCTGGAGGTGATCATTACATCCCATCAGCTTTTAACCCTTTAGAAGCCTGTAGGATTATATTTCAAAATCCCGATTTACAGGCTATAGAGAACAAACCTTCAAACTATAATTGCATGAACGGATTCTACATCTTATTGTTGCATATAATCTGAATATCCGTTCTAAAAAATTTGTTGAGATGACTGTTGAAGATATGTGATGGATGGAATAGATTATCAGTCACCAGAGACCTAACCTAGCTTATTGGATGATCACGAGCACAGTTAGAGGTGCCTCACAGAAATACAACCTACACTATGGATTTTCGATTTCAGAGCTGATTCGAAAAGTGGCTCCAGAAGTCTTGGCTGATGTCAACAGCAAGAAATCTCCACCATCAAGCATGCTTAGTGAGACCACCCTTAGGAAAATGGGGTATGAGCAGACACATCCAAGTGTTTGGATGCCGAATCAAGTTAGTGGTCCTCCTATTCGAGTCGAGGATGTTGGCATGGAGGGTGATCAGGGTAATGTTCCTTCAGGTATTGGACTGGAGCAGCAGCCTGAGCAGTTTGAGCGGCAGCCTGAGTAGCAACCAGAGCAGCAGCAGCAGGAGCCTCCGCCTCCTATTCTTCTACCAGCACCGCAGCCACAGGCCACATCTGTTCCTCCATCTTCATCAGCTGGTTCATCTACTTCTTCTCAGCCTAGCGGATCTGTGCCTCTAGCCCTTCCTGCAGCCACCTTAGAGTATAAGATTGATTGACTCCTTGATAGCCTACTATAGCTATCATCCTTCTTTTGCAATCGTCAGCCACCTCATCACTCCTTTTTTAGACCCTTTCATCCTGAGCCTTCATCTACTCGTCCTTCATCCTCAGCAGTGCATCCTCGTTCTTCGAATCCGCGTGCTCCTTTCGAGATCGGCTCATCCTCCCATCCTGAACATGTTGATTTTGATTAGGATTGTTTATATATTTTTGATGATTATATTTTTTGTTGGATGATGTTTCCTGGATAATTTTTTTTGGATGTTATTGGCTATTGAACATTATTTTTTTATGCTAATTATTTCAACGATGTGCTTAATTGGTGCTTTTCTCTTTAATAATATATGCTTATATGTGTTTGATATTTTCCCTTCTTTGCTTGTTGACAAAAAGGGGGAGATTTAATGTGTTATGCATGTATTTTATCATCATAAAAAAAAAGGGGAGATTGATAGCTCCAAGATATTTTTGATGATTATATGGCATAATTAATCTTCTAATTTATATTGTTTTTGATAATACAAAAATAAATAACAAGTAACAAATATGCATATATGTGATTATTCATTTTGATTTACTTGTTAAATGGACAAATATAAGTCACTTGCTCTTTTGAAAAAAGTATATGTTTTTGCAGGCGAGAATAGTGAAGAAAGCGTCAAGAAAAGCTCACTAAAGCACCATCGTATCGACACGTTTTAGCTACAGTTCAAAATCAAAGCTCGAGTTTTGGAACCCTTCACAAAAACGTATCGACACCTTTGATCTGCGTTCAAATGTTTCGAAACCTCTTCACAAATATTTCGATACCCTGGATGGCTCTTCAAACATATCGATACCCTGAAGCCTTGATCGAGCACCCTCTTCACAAATGTATCGATACCCTTGATGGTTCTTCAAATGTATCGATATCTTGAAGCCTGGATCAAGCACCTTCATGACGGACTTCATTTCTTTTACGTTAAATTATTCTGATACAATCTTCAAACGTATCGATACTTTTAGGCTAAAAACCTTCAAACGTATCGATACCCTTACGAAAATCAAGTCTGTAATGCCTAGTTCAGAGATATTAAATGCCGTCATTAATGAGGGTAAAAAGAACCATTGTGAAGAATTTACTACAGATATATAAACATCAAGTTTTGAAGACAAAAATAAGAACAAGCATTAACAACAACGATCTAAGCAAGAAAACATTCTTCTAAATATACTTTGTTCATTCTCTCATCTTTATTATCTGTATTTAATTTCTAATGAGAGAAATTATTCATATTAAATATTTATTCTTTAAGAGAGTTATTAAAATTAATTCTTGTGAATTAATTGTGGGTTTCTTTTCACCTGTGATAAGAAGAATCATTGTATTGGGTTTCACTTCACCCGTTAAGAAAGAAAGTTGTAATCTATGATTTCCCTTCACCCATTCAAAAAAGGTGTTGTACTTGGGTTTTTCTTGACCAGTAAAACAAAGATTTAGTGATCCTCGGTGTGAGTGGATTCAACCGAGAAGAGTAGATGTAGATGTGTAGTCGAACCACTATAAAAATCTTGTCTTGTGCATTTAATTTTTTGTGTTCATAGTTTACACTTACATTCAACTTGACCTTTTTATATTTTGTTTAAAAGTTTTATAAATCTCCAATTCACCCCCCTCTTGGAGTTTTTGGTCTCTTGGCAGGACATATTCAAACATGGATTTGGTGAACAAAATTCTGAAGAGTTTGCTAAAGACGTGGGAAGAAAAAGTGACAACCATAAGAGAAGTACACGACCTCAGTAAACTTCCTCTAGAAGAACTGTTAGGCTCACTCATAATGT
>JAVXUL010013570.1:0-12245 GCA_035590515.1 Trichilia minutiflora | reverse complement strand
TTTTAGAAGAGAAAAGACCTGAGTATACAGGTTGTCTTTCCATCCAAGAAGAGTCGTAGCAATGGTTCATCTAGTGTGCCTCTACTACTAGTCCTGTCAGTGGTTCCTCACACTCTCCCTAGAGTCAAAGACCCTCGAGATTTAGGTCGTCAGCTCTTGAACAGACTCAGGGTCAGGGATCAAGACAGAGTCAGAGTATGGACAGGTGCCCTAATTACTAACGATATCATACAGGCCCATGTCATCATCTACCAGTGTGCTTCCATTGCGAAGAAACAAGACACATCAAAATATATTAGCCCAAGTTGGGTAGAGCAGAATGGGGTGGCCAGACAAGTCAGCACCCTGTACCTCAACAGTAACCACCAGTTGAGTTGCCTGCAGTCTTTATAGGTAAAAGATCAGGTGTGAGCAGTTTCTCAGCAGCATCCCGTGGTGTATAGAGGACTCAAGATAGAGTCCAGACCAGAGTGTTTGCTTTGAATCAGGAGCAGGCTCAGGCTAATCCAGATGTAGTAACTGGTATGGTTATTATTTTCAACCAACTAGCATATACATTAATAGATCCAGGTTCTAATAGATCGTTTATCAACACCGTCTTAGCATCTTATGCTAATATCTCATTGCCACCCTTAGATCAAAAAATTATAGTGCATACCCCATTAGGTCAGAAGTTATTAAGGAAAACAATATTCAGAGATTGTGTTGTGGTTGTAAATGGGATTGAGCTGGAAGCTAATTTGATTTCTTTGAGGATGGAGGATATCGATGCTATTTTGGGGATGGACTGGTTATTCAAGCACCGAGTGACCGTGGATTGTTTTGCTAAACAGGTAGTCTTCAAAGGACCTGGAGGATCAGAAGTAGTTTTCACAAGTGAGTGAAATATTTTATCTAGCAGTGTGATTTGTGCTTTGGAGGCCTAGAGATTATTAATAAGGAAAGGGTACCAAGGGTACTTGGCACATGTTGTTGATAGTACGATCTCTGAGTATAATATAGAATAAGTTTCCGTAGTGAGGGAGTTTTTAGATGTATTTTCAGATGAGTTACCAGGAATGCCTCCAGAGTAAGAATTCAACTTTAGTATTGATCTAGTACTAGGCACTATACCGATATCAATGTCGTCGTATCATATGGCTCTTATTAAACTTAAGGAATTAAAGTTACAACTTTGAGATTTAGTCGATAAGGGTTCTATCTGATCGAGTATGTCACCGTGGGGTTCACCGGTGTTGTTTGTTAAGAAGAAGGATGAGACCTTGTGATTGTGTATCGACTATCGACAGTTGAATCGAGTCACCATCCAGGATAAGTACCCACTGTCCAGGATTGATGATCTATTTGCTCAGTTGCAAAGGGTAAGTGTATTCTCGAAGATTGATTTGAGATCAGGGTACTATCAGTTGAAGAATAAGAAGAGTGATGTAGCGAAGACAGCCTTTCAGACATGTTATAGTCATTATGAGTTCTTGTTATATTGTTTGAGTTAACTAATGCCCCGGCTGTATTCATAGATCTCATAAATTGAGTATTCTATCCTTACCTTGATAAGTTTGTGATTGTATTATAAATATATAATAAATATTTAATTTAAAAAATATTTTTAAATATTTAATTAATATAATCGGGCCGATCCGTTTAACCTGCGGGTTAAACGGGTTTAAATTCTTTCACCCGCGGGTTAAACGGCCCGACCCGTTTAACCCGCGGGTCAAAAATTATTAACCCTAACCCGTTTATTTTACGGGTTAAACGGGCCGATCCGTCGGACCGAATCTGTTTTGACAGCTCTAACCCTTCTCATGACTAACGTGGAATGATCTAATTGGTGAAATGTGAGGACAAGGTGACTGTTTGTCAGACGGTGATTGTTACACCAGAGAATGATTGTAAGGGTGGCTGTTTTCGACATAGTTTCACCTCTTAAGCCTGCAAAGAAAGTAAACATCGTCGAAGTGATGTCGGGAGGGGTTCCTGACGAAAAAACTCCGATGCCTAAGTCAGAAAATAGATGGAGGAATAAAAGGTGTTTTCCTATGAAGGCAACAAGAAGAGATCGAAAATGACCAAAAATGAGAGAAGAATCTATGAAAATTACCCAACAGAGACAATGAAGGCAAATCGATAGAAAATGAGACTGTCGAATCTCTCTCAAGCTCTAAGTGTGGCTCAAGTATTTCTAGGACCAACCCTTTTGCCGTTGAAGAGGTTTGGTTTATATAGTGCATCTCCTTTGAACAGTGATGTGACTTGGCATCGGAGAATAGGAAGGATATGATGTCTGATATGGGGCAGTGTGCAGTCGATTTTCTTTAATGATACTGTCACATCTGCAGACTTTGTAGACCTGTCACCGTCCCATCACCTAAAAATGATCAAAGGATGGGATAGTTGTTTTTAGTGGGCCAGTTGTCATCAATCATTCTCATTTTTGAGTGGGAGAAGACAGGTGTGCATCGATACCCTAGTCAAGGATTACCTGAGAGCTAGGTAAAGGGAAAATTCTGGCCTGGGACGATTTTCCTGAGAAGCCATCCTGATTCCTGAGTCGGCGGATGACTGCAAGCTCCAACTTTCGGATGCCTGAAACGCGTTGTTGATGATGGTAGAGAATTCTGAGAAGGCACTTCCGTCTTTTTGACTTCTAAGACGTTTAGAATCTTGAGACGATGATGATTCTCTGGGGTCGCAGGTTGCTTGGGATGGAGTATCATCAAGGATGATAGAATCCTTGGGTCGGGAGATATTTGGAAGGGAGTATACCTGAGACGGGAGCACCCTGAAATTACACCTGTCCTCTTGTCATATGTCTTATTGATCAAGTGTACACATGTTATCTCAGTTTTTTCCCCAAACAAGATTAAATGTATATATATTTGTTTTACCTAAAAATTTGCATACATATAAAATTTAAGTAAATATGCATGTAAATAAAAAAAAAATTATAAATTGATATAAAAAGAAATAAAATTAAATTTACTTGAAAAATATCCTTAATATTTGTTATTGCTATTAAAAAGAAATACAAAGTGTTTTTTATAGAGTAATTTCTGTTTGCTTGATTTCTCTTCTCGTCTCTCTTTACAATGAATTGACACCCATAATAAGAGGTTGTACTTTTACAATTTTAAGTTAAGAAGAATCTGCCTCTAACCAATTTTCATTGACATCTGGAGTGGATTTATGGCTGTTTTTGGGTAAAACAAATATACCTTTAATCTTAAAACAAATTATTACAATATTTTTAATAATTCTTATTAATTTATATCTTCATAGTTCAAGTATTTCTGACCATTTTTACTCAATTTATTCTGTAGAGGTATTACTAAACTACTTAAGTTTGGAATAAATTTCTTAGAATAATTTAATAATTCAAAAAAAAAATTCAATTGCTTTCTTCTTATATTTTATTTGGAAATTCTAACATTCTTGTCTAATAATTTAAAATTTTTTAAATGTAATTTTTAAATATTAAATATGTGCTATCTTATTTTTACTAAAAACAAGCATATTATCAAAATATAAAACACATCAAAAATTTTCTTATTTACTAGATATATTATCCTTTTTTTTTTTTAAATACTCATAATGCATTTTTAAATTCAAATGACATGATTATAAGCCACTCATAGTATTTATCCTTTTGAACAACTAAAGGCTGTCCGTTAGTCTTCCTTACCAAAATCTGATTTACAGCCAAATTTACTAAAAATTTTACTAAGTAAATATTTATTTTTATTTTTTTTTCATATTTAATCTCTTAAAGTGCTTTACCCAAATAATTTTTATGGTTCTATTCCTACATTTCTTTCTGATTCTAATTGACATATATTTAATTTCATAATAAACAATCTTTCCAATTTTTGAACATTTTCAGCCATCTTTCTGGTTTAACATGTGATAAATCTAATAACACATGTATAATATACTCTTAATTAGTTTCTTTCTTAATTTTATTGTATTTAGGTCCATTTCGTTCTTCTTTATGATAATTAGAATTTCCTATATATACCATGGTTATCTATAAAAAGTTTTAATAGCTAGTATCTTGTTCTTGTTGTATAATAAACTCTCTTGGTTGATCGATTGTCATTCATTCATGTATTCAATTTTTTACTTCACTAGGGACGTATTAGGTTTAGTTTCTATCATCTTTAATTCTTCATATTCTATATTTATTTTATTTTTAAAATTTTAAATTCTCGATTAAATATTTTATCTAAATCATTCTCTTCTAATTTTTAGAGTTGAGCATAACTATTTGAATCTATTTCTATTTTATCTAAAATATTATTTTCTTCATAAAATTTCATCCATAATTTTTTATTTCATTTTTATAATATAAAAAAACTAATATTTGCTTATTCAAATTAAATTTTTTTAACAAATTTAGATTTGCATGAGTATCTTTAAAATCAATAAAATTTAAAAAATATATCCATACAATAGAATTAAGTTAATTATTTGACTTTTATGCCCTCTTCTCTCTATACTCAAATCATTATTATTCATTTCGTTAGTAATTGTTATACCTTTAACCAATTTATTTCAACCCTAACTTTTCACCTTCTTCAATTAATATTTTAAAATCTGATGTTCATATTTAGATTATGGCTCGATCATACAAGATTATTATTCGACCATAGTCGGCTAATTTTTCTTATGTAAATTTATATAAATAAAAAATATAAGTTAAAATTGTTATGACGAAATTTTAAAATGCAAACAAATATAAGTTAAAATTGTATAAATGCATCATGATTTTATGATATTAAGAGTTTAAATGAGATCATTAAAAGAGGGTGTTTTTTTTTTAAAATTTTTATTTTTAACGTATTGCAAATTAGAGAGATATATCAATTAAAAATATGTTAATGTCAATCATCGGGCCGAAAATCGAAATCAATTAAAAATACTCCATATTCCATAATTAATTTGTATTTAAAGATAAAGATTGAATCGTGGACCAAGTCAAAGTATTAAAACACATCAATTTTTGGTAAAAGTAGCTACGTAAATATTCGAATTTTTTCCATGCAAAAATATCTATAATTTTTCCCCTCCACAAAAAGATTATAGTTTTTGTGTCTCTACATATAATTCTATATGTTCCTTCTCCTCTCCACTATTGCTTCCTTCCCACTCCTGTGGTGGAAGAAACCTGAAAAGGAAAGCAGGTATCTTTGCCACAGACCATGGCGTTTCGTTTCCCTGTTGTTTTTCTTGCCTTTCTCTTCTCCCTTTCTATCTTCTCACATGCTCCCCTCACTCCAGACTTCTACAAAGAAAAATGCCCAGATTTTGAAAAAATTGTTCGGGAGCAAGTACATGAAAAGCAAAAGAAGGATGTCACTACAGCGGCTGGAACTCTCCGTCTCTTTTTCCACGATTGCTTTGTCGAGGGTTGCGATGCTTCTCTCCTAATCACCTCCAATGCCATTAACCACGCCGAGCGTGATTCGGATCTCAATATCGGTCTCCCGGGGGACGCATATGATATTGTTAACAGAATCAAGGGAGCACTTGAGATTGCCTGTCCAGAAATTGCGCTGATATTCTTTCCGCAGCCACACGGAACCTCGTCGTGATGGTGGGAGGACCAAAATTCAACCTCAATTTCGGTCGAAAAGACGGGTTGGTTTCTCAATCGTCCAGAGTTACCGAACATATCCCAAGAGCGAACATGACAATGGATGAAATGATTGCAATCTTTGAAAAGAAAGGTATGACAGTACAGGAAATGGTTGCATTGGTTGGTGCTCATACCATTGGATTCTCAAACTGCAGAGAATTCGAAAAAAGGATCTATTACTTCAGCCCAGATACACCAACGGATCCTGAACTGAACCCAAAGTATGCCGAAGCACTTAAAAATTTGTGCAAAGACCACCACATCAATAAAACCATGGCCGCTTTTAACGACGTTTTGACACCTGGAAAGTTTGATAACATGTATTTTAAGAATTTGCCAAGAGGATTGGGATTATTGACATCCGATCAAATGCTTTATAAGGATCCAAGAACAAGACCATTTGTTGACCGTTATGCTGCTGATCAGAAGGTGTTCTTTGACGATTTCAGTGCTGCAATGGAGAAACTTAGTCAAATTGGAGTCAAGACAGAACCTAACGAAGGAGAGATCAGACGACGATGCGATGCATTTAATAATGTCGACTCTACTGCATTCAGTTGAATCGTTTGTCGGCCGTCCATTTCCATCACAAAATTAAAACTGGAAATGTCTTCGTTTTTATTTTCATCATTTGCATTTCACGTAATGTAATTATCTTTCCCATGATTTATAAATATTAACAGATCGTTTGACACTTAAAAAAAAGAAAAAAAGTGATTATTAAAATTAAATTAGAATTTTTTTAATAAAATTTACTTTTTATTTAGCACCAAATAAAGAATTTCTTATAAATTAGTAATTAATTACTAAAATTAAAAGCACGAAAAATTATAAACACTAATCAAATTAGCATATTTTTTTTATCACTCTCAATCGAGTGTTAAATTAGTAATATATTTCTTATTGTATTAGGTGTTTAGAACGGGCAATGGTGAGAAATTGCTATGGTTTTGTTGAAACAAGTAAAATAGCGGTGGCTTTAATATAAATCTTATATTTATAAAACAAGTTTGCAATTTTAATATGCTTTAAGTCTAATTTATTGTAGAATATACCTGTAATTGAGCAGATTCTGAGCAATTAAAGAAAAGAGAGAAGATAATTAAATATGTAAATACTCTAAATAATGGGCCCAATGGATAATGAGAATTGTGAATTCATGGACATAGTGGACAGAATAATGGAAACTGGAATCCTTGATTTCAGTTCATGGGAATTATTTCTGCCCTATTATTATATCTGAAATTGTCTCTTAGTATTATAAAATTTTTCTTCAAATAAAATAGATATTCTATTGTTAAAAAGAATATCAAAATTTTAAATTCAAAAATTCAACCTAAACGATGTAATATATTTTTATTGGATAGTTAAAAGTTATAATAATAACTTTAAAAATTATAAAATTTTTAGAATATATAACATTATTTTTTGTTTATTATGTTTATGAAATTAATAAGTATAATGCTGTGTTTTAAAATATAACTCATAAATTAAGAATTCTACGAAATAAGTGAAACATTATAACAAAAAAACAGAAATTATATTTCGTTAAAAAAAAGTAGAAATTATAATTTAAAAAATTTAAAAATTTAAAATGTTTACCGTACATCCTTGCTCAACCTGAGCCTACTCTTTCCTGTTTCAAATTCATGTACCACCAACAATAACAGCTTAATTTAATTCTCTAGAATCCGGACAGGACTTTTTCTGTTATCTGATTGATCAATTAATTCTTTATAACGTCATAACTAAACTTCGAAGCATTCGAATTGGTAATAACCAGGCAATATTGCTCCACCGATACCATTTTTCCCTCGTATCTACCAGATCTAAACTCGCCCACCTCGTATTTGAACGCTCCTGTCTTTCTCAGTTCATCAATCAATACCAAATACTCCCTCCAAATTAACGACGGGACAACTTAATTTTACACAAACATCATGTTACCTCGTAAATTTGCATGGGTTCTATTGTTCCTCGTAATTTCTCCTTCGCTGTTTGTAGTTTCTGTGTCCCGAGTTGATTCTTATTGCTCTGCCAAGAGGAGACAGATGAGACTGAAAGCACGCGATAAGTAAGTTACTCTTCGTATATTTGCTGAAGTTCATTGATTCTTGCTGAGGTGTGATCAAACATTTAAGGAGATAAAAGAGTGTTTGTTAATTGCTGTGTGCTAGAGTAGGATTGAAGTATAGAAGAAGAGCTGTTAATTAGTTAAAACAGGATTTCCCAGTTTAGTTTTTCTGAAAGAAAAGGTTGTTAACTCTGTTATATTCATTTCCCAGTTTCACGGGTTTTGGTAGTAGCTTTTATTAGTATTCTTTTGCTGTAATCTCTCAATCGTCCAAAGTAATAAAAATAGAATTCCTCTATATTCTTTCCTTTTCAAGCTTTGATAAGTGTTCTGTTTTCTTTTGAAAGTTCGTAAGGAATTCGGAGAAACATTGATCTTGTTATTCTCGTTCAGTTCTTATCTGGGTTGAGTTTTTCACTCTAAGTTAGCAAGTGATATCAGAGCACCTGAAGATTAAGAAGAACGGAGAAAAAAAAAAGGGTGTAGAGCCAACCAGGCCTTGAAAAAGATTGTTTGATGAAGAAAGATGGTGACAACAAAGCTCAATATTAAAAATTTTACAAGGGATAATAATTTTTTCCTCTACAAATCGCAGATGAGGGCTTTTTTCAAATAGGGACTCAATTATTAACTTAAAGAAGAAGGATTTAAGATTGAGGACAAGAATTTATAAAATTGGAATCAAGAGAGATTAAAAAAAAGCAAAGTGTCTTAATCTTGTCACCCTCATATAAAATTCTCAAGAGAGGTGATCAAGAAATGTCAACAAAAAGAATTTGGTTGAAATTAGAGAAAAGATGTTAATATAAATCAACAGTCAAGAGATTATACTCAAAGAAATAGATGTATTCTTTCTACCTTGAGGGAGCTTCGGTTGGAGAGTATTTGGATAAATTCAACAAGTTATTCTTGATCATGAGATTTTTGATGTTAAAGTTGACACCAAAGATCAAGCCCTTATAATTCTAACTTCATTACCGGTATCTTGTGAGCATTTTATAGACTCATTATCTTATGACAAATCTTATCTCCATAGATAATGTGAAAATGCCTTAAATTCAAAAGAGTTAAATAAATGAAACCAGCAAAAGGATGAAAATTTTGGAAAGAGTCTTAATATCAGGGGAAGGAAAGAAGCAGGTCAGATCCAAATCAAAGGAAAAAGTTCAGAGATACTTTCATAGCTACAAGAAGGAACATTTCAACAGAAAATTGCAAGAAAAACAATAACAAAAGATATATTTGTTTAATTTTCGAGATGTATTTGTGCTCATGGCAAATCAAGAAGAGAATGAAATAACTAAAGAATGGGTACTGTACTTAGGTTGCACATTCCATAAATGCCTATATTGGTTACTCTTCTCTAGTTTAACTTTGCTCCAAAGTGAAAAGTTATCCTCGATAACAATATAACCTATGAAATTAAGGGTATAGGAACTATTAAATTGAAGATAGAAAATGGGACACTAGTTGAACCGTAGGAAGTGAGATTTCTTTTTGAAGGTGATAAAAATATTCTGATTCAGATTATACCAAAAATAAAATTTGAATGATTCAAATCCGAAAATATTCTGATCGTGCCTAATTAAAATATGACTATAGTAAAACTTAGAAGAGATTCACATCATATACGATGTGAAGCAAATAGAGTTTAGGAGCAATATGCAAAAAGTTCAAAGTGGATTTCATACTATTAATATATTAATAAAATATTTTTACTTAAGATATAAATTAAGATAATTATTTATAATTTTTAGTATTACTTATAAATAATTGGGTAAATCTTATCTAATACTGTAAATTTTTTAAGAAAATAATAACAAAAAAATTAAAATCTAGTCCTAAATATCAAAATTAATTTTTCTTCCATGACACTTAATAATTTATAATATGCTTGAAAATGTATAAATTTATTATAAATATCATATATAATAGTTATTAGATTTTTATTATCTTAAAAAAAGCTAGTATCTTTACGAATATTAAAATCCATAGGATGGACATTCAGAACAAAAAATAGAATACTACAAGTTGTGTAAAGTATCTTTGGTATTTATAAAAGCCAGAGGAAAGAATGAGCTGTGCCTGTGTGTTTAATTAACTTGGAGAAGTGAATTATGAGAGATGTGAATGTTGGTTCGATAAAGAAGGAAGATAAGTTGATGCTCCGATATTAATGGAAGATAAGTAATTTATTTTCCTTTTCTTTTTATAAATTAAATAAAAATTTAAAATATTTTTATTTAAATTATTGAATGATTATATATTTTTAAATAAAATTTTTATAAATTTAAATTATAAAATAAAAGTAGTTATAAATTTTTATGAATATAAATAAAAATATTTTAAATATAATTTCTAAAAATTAATTCATAAGTTTTTAGTATAAAGTATTATAAGTTAAAGTATTAAAATTATAAATTAAATTTAAAATATTTTTAAATTTTTAATTATTTAATTTAAGAGCTTTTATAATAAAAATCGATAATTTATATGGTAAAAATTAAAATTTATAGAATAATTTATATTTTTGTTTTTAATGAAAGATTTTTTATTAGAATTATCTATTATAAATATTTTAATAAAAAATAGGTGATATTTATAAAAATTATAATATTTATTATAAATTTTTTAATAAATAAGATTTCAAAAAATATATTTATCATTCTCCCTTCTCCCTTGAAACTAAACCTCTATATAATACGGGATAATAATGCAGGAACTTGGTTTCATTGATTTTGGCACTCCTAACCGAAGATGTGACAGAAATCAGATGCTGTGTTAATGTGTCCTATATTCACCAGCTCTCTGTTTAGGACATTATTATTATACACTACCAACTCTTTTCGTTCATTTATCCATGCATGGGATGTCAAAAATGCTTTCTTTTCGGTGTTTTTAACATATATACCCTTCATGCAGGTCTTATGGGCTTCAAGTTTGAAAATGTGACCCATTCGGTCTAATCACTTTAACTCGCTCACTATAACTACCGTGCAATGCCGATTGCCAAAAGTGTACCATTCCAGTACTTTTAACATATAGCTGTAGTTCCTTCCAGCCATGGCAGCATAACGTGTGCTTCTTCTGCAGTTCTCCTGGGGTGTTTGCTCTTTGTTATTGCATAGGTACAGACTATTTTTCCTGGTTGGTTTCAGTCTTATAGATCCTGAGAGGTGAAAGCTTTATTTAATTAACCACTTGGCTCTCATAATTCATTATATATGCCTGCAGATGTCATCTGATCTCAAGAAAGAAGAGGATGTAGAAGTCCATCTTGGCCAGGGAAGCCTTATATCATATAGGATGTCTTATCAAGAGTTCAGTACCCCTAGTCTCAGTTATTGCATAAAACTGTAAAAGTGTTTGATTTCCCTATTTCATAATTTTATGAACCTATAGCCATATGGTGACATGTATTCAGTTATCGTTCTTACTCTTTGCAGCTTGTTGTGAGAGATGAAACGAGAAACCCATGCAAAACATAGGTGGGTTAATTTCCTTATAAGTTTCAATTTCTATAGATTTGTTGCTTTATATTCTTTACTTGTTATATGACCAACTGTTTTAGCGTATACTTTGTTCATTAGCAATTGATAATTAACTATTGTTTGGAAACAAAATGACTTTTTGTGCTTAAGGTTTGAATGATTTTTTTTTTTTAATTGTTCAGATTGTGGAGGTTTGTGCAAACAGAGGTGAGGTGCAGTTTATTGGTTTTAAATTTTTTTTAATACGTAAGTTAATATATTAATTTATAATTATATTATAAATTATTTAATTTAATAGAATTATTATATATTTTAAAAATATCTATTAGATATGAGATATTAATAAGTAAAAATTTAGTACAATTTAATTAAGATTTATGATATTCTAATTAATTTAATATATACAAAATATAATAAAATTATAATTTTAAATCAAAGTTCTATCATTATTTTATTTTATTTCATTACAAAATAACGAATTCAGATTTAAAAATATTAAATCTTAAATTATCTTAATATTATTAATTGAGAAATATTAAAATTTAAAAACGTATTTTATTAAATATGAATTTTAATAAATATTTTTATTTTTAATTTATAAACGATCCATATGTGATCGTTTGGATTATTTATAATTATTTACATCGAAATACTCTCCGCTCCAGACCAAATTTGTGCAACCGAGCACGTGGCACGTGTTGTGTAATTGTGTACTCCTGGGGACCCCTGCGAACAGAGAGCTCTGTGGGAGTTGTTACACCGACATGACAAATCATGGAAACAGAACCGAGTGTCCATAGGCCCATGGGCTTTGAGTTATGGACCTCGCTACTTTACATGGAACAAGTTGTTAAAAATTAGCCTATGGTTTGTTGGATAACGTCGTTGCTGTCTACTAATCCTATCTATCTGTTTAGCACTTTAAGATGTGAATGGGATGGATTTTGTACTGTGTAACATCTCTGTGTGTATGTAAAGAAAAAATTTAATTACATTTATTACTGATAATTTCCTCGGGGGAAATCAGAAAAAGCATATATATATA
>JAVXUL010013560.1:0-12245 GCA_035590515.1 Trichilia minutiflora | reverse complement strand
ATAACAGTTGTAGATATTTGACTCCTCGTTCGAATACCACTTGTCTCAGGCTAATCCAAAATTTCTATCAAAAGTTCTGGGCCAATTACTAAAGTAAGGTCGGACTGGACTGGAATAGCAATGAAACTTGATTGATGGCATTAAAAGTATAAGTTAGATACCGAAATGAAGATTGGACTAAACACAAAAGTTTTAGTCCAATGAGTTAACTTTTCAATGGATCAAAATTCACCCAAAAAGATCTCTTAGATGATAAGTGATGGCCTTTTTAAGTTCACTGCACAAAAATCAAAATTAACTAAAATTACAAACAAAGAAAATTTAATATCAAAAACTAGAAATATAGATGGATGGAGAGAGTTAATCATACTTTGAGGTGTAAAATGATGAATTTAAACCTTAGTATACGTACAATTTTATGAACTCATCAATACTCAAGCTCAATTGGAAGATGAAATGGCTTACCAAACACTAATCTATAAGGCAACGTCCTAATTGGCATTTTGAAAGTTGTTCTATAGGCCTACATGCATCATCAAACTTAATTGTCTAATCCTGCCTATTCATATTCACAGTCTTCTCAAGGATTTGCTTAATTTTTCAATTCAAAATCTCTGCTTGACCATTTGTTTGAGGGTAATAAGCAAGAGCAATCTTATGCTTGACTCCATATCGATTTAGTAAGGCATTAAATAACTTGTTGCAAAAATGAGAACCCTCATCACCGATTATTGCTCTTAGAGTCCCAAACCTAGTGAAGAGAATTTTAGAACCACCTTGGCATTATTAGTTGCAGTGGCTATGGTCTCAACCCATTTAGACACGTAATCAATAGCCACAAGAATGTATTGTTGACCATACGATGTAGAAAACGATCCCATAAAATCTATACCCCACACATCAAATAATTCCACTTCCAACATCCCATTTAATGGCATCTCATTCCTTCTAGAAATGTTTTCCATTCATTAACACCTATCACATCTCTTCACAAAAGCATAGGCATCTTAAACAATGTTGGCTAATAAAAACCTGATTGTAAAATTTTTGCTACTGTCCAAGAGGCATTAAATGCCCTCCATATGATAAGGAATATCACCCACTCAAAATCTGCTTAGATTCATCTTCAGCTACACACCTTTGAATCACCCCATGAGTACATCTTTTAAACAAAAATAGATCATCCTAAAAATAACTCTTCACATCATGAAGTAGCTTTCATTTTTGTGATATGTTAAATCTGGTGGTTATAATTCACCGGCAAAGAAGTTTACAATATCTGCATATCACAACAAAGAGCTATTAACACTAAACAATCTCTCATCTAGGAATAACTCTTAAATGGATGACCCTTCTTCTTTTTCTAATGCTATTCATGATAAATGATCAGCAACTACATTCTCACTACCCTTCTTATCATAAATTTCTAAATCGAATTCCTGCAATAATAGAATCTATTAAACCAGTCGAGGTTTAGCATCTTTCTTTGTAAATAAGTATCGAATTGCTGCATAATCTGTATAAATGGTGACTTTGGACTCTAAAATATAAGCTTGAAACTTTTCTATAGCAAACACCATTGCTAACATCTCTTTTCCTGTAGTGGTGTAATTCAATTGGGCCTCGTTCAACATTTGACTTGTATAGTAGATTGCTCAAAATATCTTATCCTTTCGCAATCCAAGAACTATTCTTACTATAAAATCACTAGCATCACACATGATTTCAAATGATTTTGCCCAATTTGGAGCAACTACTATAGGTGTCGATACTAGTTTCTTCTTAATCTTCTCAAAAGCCTCTTTACACACATCATCAAATTTGAAGACCATATCTTTCTCAAGAAAATTACAAAGCAGCTTTACAATCTTTGAGAAATCTTTAATAAATCGTCGATAAAAAACTAT
Source organism: Trichilia minutiflora (assembly GCA_035590515.1). Lineage (NCBI taxonomy): Eukaryota > Viridiplantae > Streptophyta > Magnoliopsida > Sapindales > Meliaceae > Trichilia > Trichilia minutiflora. The sequence continues at coordinate 10,338 of JAVXUL010013560.1, read as the reverse complement.
ATGACCTAAAAAACTTCAAACTCCCCTTACAGTAGTTGGCGGGGGTAATTTTTGAATAACAATTAACTTTGCTTGATCTACCTCAATGCCCTTCTTGTACACTAGATGACCTAACACAATATCGTCCCTTACCATAAAATGACATTTCTCCTAATTAAGCACTAAGTGCATCTCTTCAAACCTTTGTAGCACCATAGCAAGGTTGTGAAGACAATGGTAAAATGATGTTCTAAATGTCGAGAAATTATCCATAAAACTTCTATGACAAGTTCAATGAGATCTAAAAACCATTATACATCTCTAAAATGTAGCTGGTGCATTGTATAGACCAAACGACATCTATCTGAAAGCAAATGTGCCATAAAAACATGTAAAAGTTATCTTCTCCTGATCTTTTGGGTAAATAAGAATCTGATTGTATCTTGAATACCCGTCTAAGAAGCAATAGAACTCATGCCTAGCAAGCTGATCTAACATTTGATCTATGAATAGCAATGAAAAATGATCTTTTTGAGTAGCCTTATTTAGCTTCCGATAGTCAATACAAATTCTCCATCCTATTATTGTTCTTGTTGGCACTAGCTCATTCTTATCATTTTTAACTAAAGTAGTTCCACCCTTCTTAAGCACCACTTACACCGAGCACACCCACGGACTATCTGAGATAGCATAAATAATCCTAGCATTTTACAATTTCAATATTTCAGCCCTAACCACTTCTTTCATCTCTGGATTCAATCTCCGTTGATATTCAATAGTTGGCTTGTACTCCTCTTCCATCAGAATTTTATGCATACACACGTCTGGGTTTATACCCTTAATATCTAAAATTAACCACGCAAAAGCTAACCAATGTTCCCTCAAAACCTGTAACAATCTATCTTCTTGCTCCTGTTCCAAAGATACTGAAATGATGATTGATAAAGTGAAGTTCTCGTCTAAGAAAGCATACCTTAAATGTTTGGCTCCTCTGCTGTCAAAGCCATAATAGGGTCCACTTCATGCACACTAATAACTCTCCTCTGATTCCTTTCATTTGGCCATTGATAGTTATTGGAGACCATTTCTTCAAGCAATAACTGAGCCTCCTCTGCTGTCTTGGATAAGAGTTCCTCCAGCTGCTGCATCCACAATGATTCTCGTTTACCCATTCAAACCATTATAGAATAGCTGAATTTGAAACCAATCTTGGTACTCATGTTGAGCCATCTCCGTATTAAATCCTTGAATCTATCCCAAGCCTCAAATAATGGTTCAAAATCCAGTTGTCTAAATGGTGCTATCTCTCCTCTAAGTTACAAAGTCTTAGATGGTGGGAAGAACTTGGATAAAAAATTTTGAGCCAGCTCTTCCCACGTTGCTATGCTCTCGGGCTGCAAAGACTGGAATCATCCTCTAGCACAGTCTCTTAATGAGAAAGGGAATAATCTGAGTCTGATTGCATCTTCAGTGACTCTATTCATCTTTATTGTGTCACATATTTCTAAGAAAGTTCTTAGATGAACATTAGGATCTTCATGTGACAATCCTTCATACTGATTCTGCTGGACCATATTGATCAGTGTAGGCTTCAGCTCAAAGTTTTTAGCCTAAATCACTTGTCTCTGTATTCCTGAGTAGTTATCATTAACTACTGGCCTGAAGTAATCACGGAAAACTCGCTGTTGATGATTGTCTTCTGCCATTAGATGATCTTGATTCCTTCTCTCTTCTCGGTCTCGAGTTATTTCTCTTCTTCTAGCACCTTGATTTCTTCGACAAGTGCGTTCAATTTCTAGGTTAAAAGGTGTTAGCTCTAAACTTCGGCTTCTTCACATAAACTAAAAAAAAACACAAATTTAAACACAATTTACAACTAAAAGAAATTCGACATGAAACACCCAAATTAAAATCAATCACTTGGTCATAATATCAACTATATTCAAACACTTAGCACAATCCCCGGCAAAGGTGCCAAAAACTTGACAACGCTTAAAAGAACACACAATGATAATTATAAAGAATCGTAAGCACACTGTGTCGAGTTTTACAATAATTGGAAGTAGGATGTCGTTCGCACAAAGATTGTAAATGTTTTTAAGCTAAGTATCATAATTACAATGATTAAATTCTATTTTGGTAAATTTAAACAATTACTAATTCTAATCAACTAAACTAGGAAATGAAACTATTAACTAAGTGATAAGAGAATTCTATTAAAAGCATGCTTAAGGGATCTAACTACAGCAAAGTCTCCTATGTCAATGTTAATTTAGTATCATTTTCATGCATTTATCTATTAACTAGGGATATAGTTGATTTTATCTCATCTTTTGAATCTCGATAAAACCCTATGCACCACCACCCAAGATAATATTCCTATTCAACTTGAGTCAATTGTGTAATTATTAAAAACAAACCCTAAAATGTTATCTAGTGAATAATTGTTTTCCAATACATTATTATCTAGGTTACACTTATTTAAACAAATACATACAACTCTCTTTTTCAAGTTCAGTTCTAAGTAATGTTATAATAGTTTAATGGCCAGTTAAAGTATGCATTCAGTTCGAAAAGCACAAATAGGTAAACACACTTCTATGGTAAATAAACATAACACAAGAACACTAAGATTTCATTAAACCCTTAAGCACAAGAATATTCAACTACTCATGACAAAATAATCCAATACAGTCATTATCCAGAATATAGTTAAAATATAGCACTAAGTTTAAATACTCAAGAGCAAAGGGAAGAAAAACTTTTTTTAAGTTGAAGACGGTTTGTTTGTTTTCTTCTCCCTTGATCTTCTATGATTTAAGCCTTCAAATAAATGTCTAAAATCTTCTAGAATCTTTTGTGACTACTAAGTTCAAATACTCAAGAGCAAAGGGAAGAAAAACTTTTTTTAAGTTAAAGACGGTTTGTCTTGTATTCTTCTCCCTTGATATTCTATGATTTAAGCCTTCAAATAAATGTCCGGAATCTTCTAGAACTTTTATAACTACTAGGTTCTCCTCCCCCCATAAATCCCAAGAAAAGCTCTTTTTATAATAAAAGGCTAGGGCACTAGAGAAGACATCTCCGCTACACGGCGTTACAGCGAGCAAAAATTATTCTCGCTGCAATGGGACTTTCTGCCAAACTCTCTGTGGCAGAAGAAAAAGTCTCGCTGTAGTGAAAGTCTCTGGAAAACTTGCTGCAGCAAACAACAAAAGATGATTGCAACGGGGACTTTAACAATACCATTGCAAAGAGGGAAATTTCTTTCTGCTGCAGCAAAATCACCTTTTTTAAAAAAACACAGCCCCGAACACCAACTTTCCAATGCCATTTGAATCACCTTAACCCGCACTCTTTCTTGGAGAATCGAAACAACTATAGCCTACACACCACCAACCAGAAAAACATAGAAAATACCAACGAAAAATCTTAAAAAAAGGATGAGTGACAAAATCACTCATCACCTATCCATATTGAAGTTCTTTTCATTTCATCACATGAAATAAGCAATCTTATGATATTATCATCCTTATATGAACAAAATAATGCATAAAATTATTAAAATGATAAATTATTCATCATCTTCTTTAGTAAACTCAAAAATGGAGCCATAAACCCCAAAACACCTTTATGCTTTCATAAGCCACTTCAACCAAAACCAAGCTTTCAAAAATTTAAATCATGCTTTAAATCATTTTATTAACAACATATCTAAGCTCTGATACCATTTGATGGGTTGTTAATATTTTAATAAATCATTTAGGGTTAATAGCATGCTTAATAAACAAAGGCATCATTTTTATCAAAATAAATGGCATAAACACTTACCTTTAGTGTTTGAAAGGTGAAGAAAGCTTGAAAAAACTTTAAAGCCTCCAAAGATCAAATCCAAATGCCTGGAAATTGCTTGACCGTATAATGAGAGATGAGAGCTTCTTTTTGTGGTTATTTATTTTCAAAAGAAAAACATGCATCCAAAAAAGATAAATGACCACTTTATATATCATTGCCTCAATTACTAAAATGCATTTGACATTAAAGTCAATGACATTTATATCCTATGCCTAGTCAAACAAGCTTGGTAATAGTTATATACAAAATAACATTTTTGCTCTCATTAAACACTTTAATAACAAAATTGCCCTAAACCTAGGCAAACTAGATTTGATTAAGTTTATTTTAATTCTATTTTCCTTTTAAATAATAATAAAATATTATAACTTACCTTAAGTTATATTTGGATCATATATTAAAGTTCTCGAGTTCATTAAACTATTTAACAATTAAAACGTTTACAATTTTCGATCAAATATTATCTCTGAGAGTGTTAATACTCTTGCGAATAATATTTTCTTTCTTTTATAGCAAAACCAAGCATAAGTTTATAATTGTGACCTCTTGAGTTCACTGCGATGTTAGTCGTGAGTCAAAACCAATCTCATCAACTTCGTTTTGAACTTTCTGAATGCCCAATAACTATGGTTGACATCTAGTAATATGCCATAGTCCTCAAATGACAATAAAGAAAATCTTCATCGAACCTAAATATTCAATTGTAAATTTCGTGTGAGTAATGTCCCTCCGTCGTCAAATCCTAACTAAGTTAAAGCTCACAAAAAGTTAAAACCCTAAACTCAGTGTCTATCTTAGATCATAAGTCATTACATACTGAACTTATCACTACAAACTCTTTCATATGATTTAGGAGTTTCATGACCAAAAGTATTAAGGTTTCAGTCATTTACTGATATCCAACTAGAAACTCGAATTTGGGTCGAGTCAACGATAACTCGAATCCTTTATATCAGGTCAACGGATCCTATCTTGATAATCATTTGTATTATGATATAAACAACGCATGATCAAATTGCCTTCTTATATAAGATATAGTTAATCCTGTACTTATACACCATATGAATCATGTGTATCTATATCAGATAATGATTATGACGTCTCAAGTTAAAGAAGTACATCATATACTGGTACAATCAAATGATGAATCATTAACTGCATACATTATGTATGATTCATTATTTCTTTGATCACGTTCGAAAAATAATTCTTTAACTATTAATTCACACTAATGTTCTAATGACATAACTGTTATGTCATCAGTACTAATATCATCTCATGATATTCACTAGAGATATTCAGTGTGCTTATTATGAGATATCAATACCCAGTCGATACTGCGTATATAGGGAATGATTTAGACAATCTAATTATAAAGATATTCATATATGTACTCTATTTGTTAGTATAATAGAAAGAGAAAGCAGCATATATATATATATATATAGAAACAATTTCTTTATTGATATATATGTACAGTAGATATAGAGAGAGTAATATAATAAAATATATTATAAAATCAATAATACGAATAATTTCGATGACATACTACACCAATTAAAAAAAAAAGATAATTAGACAAATCTATAGTGGTTTTGGGATATTCTCCCTTTTAAATTAGATGCTGCAATATAAGGCAACTCAAATTGTCATCACCTTCATGAAAAATTTACCAAACAAAGCCTAAACCTCTCATCGTGTTGTCCATTTTTCAATCGCATTATCAAATAAACAAAAATAAAATAATGAAACACGAGAAAATCGTCGTCGTTGCAAATGACAAACGTGTGAAATTTCCGAGCAGTTTCCTCCCGGCCCTACAGATGATCTCAATTCAGCATTTTGATCAACCAATTACACTGTAACACATCACTGACATGGACAATATTCCAATCACTCCATAATTCTACTGTACTAATCTCGCTAGAAACGCTTTTGATATGCCAGTCTGTCTACTAATACACAATAACCCATAATTATAATTTTTTAATTAAATAATTAATCCTTGCATTGCGCATGCTATTATGCTTTGTGGTCAAAGGATCACAGAGAGTATTATAAGATTATTGTGATTTGTGATTCGTTTCTGAGAGGTAAAGATGAACTTAGAAAAGTTGTTATGCTCCCGAATGGCCAAAAGAAGCTAAAAGGAAAGCCTAAAGTAAAAAGCTTAAGCGAACTGTTAACCTCTTTATTCTTATTTCATGTTTTTTCCATTTACTTCAACATAATGGACATTCCATTTTCTTATGCAAATTAACTAAATCAAGCCCTAATTTCTAGAGAAATCTCTTGGTCCATCATTTAGCTTTCATCTCATGGGGTTTCCCATGGTGGCTCTTGCGAAGCTTAACCTACTGTCATCAGCATCCCATGGAGTAAGTCCAGCAATACTCGCAGGCTTGCTATGCCCTTTTGTGCTGAAATTCTCCTTCAGTTTCAGGCTGATTCGACAAGCTTATATTGATATGCTCTACGGAACCAGGCTGTTTGCTTTTCAACTGAGTCAGATTGTTTTTGAATCTGAACCATCTGCAGCAGCTGTTGGTAATAGCAGCAGATGGGAACGAGCTATTCGGCTTGTTTCCCAGAGGGTAATGTATGCAAGACGGGCACCAACCTCAGAATCCGATGATGATAACTTCCATACTCTCACTGTGCTATCTCTATGAACCACTTGTTCTTTTGTTAGTTATATGAGATAATATTCTCAGTGCGTTATCATTGTATACCATTTGTCCTTTGTGAATTATGTGAGGATTTTATTATGTGATATTCATTTGTTTTTCTGGCCAAGGAGACGAAAGCACTACTCATTCAGTCTTCATACATGTAAGTGGCATTCTTCTTTAGAATTTTTTACAAATATTTTACCTTTATAGCCACCATTATGAATTCTAAATTTCTAGCTTTATAAATGCTTGTAATATAGTATTGGTATCAGATCCCTAATCCCTAAATAGCTTTGTTCTTTGTGAGAAAAGGATATATTCGATCTGTTCTTGCTGAACTGATCTATCTTCATATACATATATCCTCAAACGTACCAATGTGATAAGCAAAAGTTGATCCATTTAGCATCCTGGATAGAGTCTATTAATCGATCTTTTCAGAACAAGTTTTTAGTGCAACTTCTCAAGGGAATATTGATCCCTGTGCATCACAGAGAAATTACTAGGGGAAACATCTGATGAATAATGATGATAAAGCTCAGTGAAAAAATTGAACGGATACTGAAAATGTTGGCATCATATTTATCTAGTCTGAGTAGGGCTATGGATTGGTGCATACATATGTAATATAATTTTCATTATAATTTTCATTCGTTTATTATAATTAGTTTCTTTTGGTTTTTTCATTTGCAAATTAAATGGTATGATAAAATGTTGTAATTATAACAAAAAATAAGGAAAAGAAAAAGGATTCGTACATATGCATCATGAAATGAAGTCAATGGTGCACATAACTGTACGTGACTACCAGTAAATGAGTTCTAAATTACGTTGTAGATTGTGGGATATTGTGTCTGTTGTTGATGAACTCAGACCTCAACTCCAAGAAACCAGCACCACAAACTGCATGATCAATCTGCAAATTCCAGAAAACTAATCCACGAACACACCAGCAAGAACAAGATGAAAACAAAGCAAGGCACAAGAAAAATGAAAGGAAAATTCAAATGAGGAAGAAGATACAGAGATGAGTATTTCAGAAGAAAGTGAATCTTTATTCATCAAGATTTTCAGAAAACGCAAACAATGATCAGTCCCCTTTCTCACGGAAATGATAGCCCTTTTATAGCTTCTTACTGCTGTCATCTCTGTTCTACCACAGCCATACAACCGAAGCAACTCTCTCTAACTATCAATAACAGAAAAGATACTCCAGCTCCTCATCTGCCAGCTCATCTACCAGATTTAACCGCCTTTGTCAAGTTGCTTCAGTTTATTCACTCCTTGCTGTGCATTTTGGATCATCCTACAACACTCTCCACCTTGATTCTAAATGCATTAGCAAATACTTCACTTTTCTTCTTCTCTACTCTAAAACTTCCTGAAGATTTCAACCTCCATCAAGTTTTATCTATATTCCCATATTTTGCTGAGTTTGCTTCTGCTTTCCTTTGCATCATCTGTCTTCTTTCTTCGAGCTCCCTATTGTCTTCAAGAGCTTCTCTCCTCTTTCAATTGCATTGAGCTTAAGCAATACTTAAATTTAGTGACTGTCACTGCCTTAGTTAAGGCATCTGCTGGGTTATCATCTGAGTGCACTTTCTGCACTTTACACATTCCTTCAGCAACTACATCTCTAATAAAGTGTAGCCTAATATCAATGTACTTAGTTCTCTCATGAAACACATGATATTTGGTGAGTTGAACGGCACTTTAATTATCACAGAAGATAGTTACCTCCTGTTGCTTTATTCCCAACTCAGCCACCAGTCCTTTCAGCCAAATAGCTTCCTTTAAAGCTTTAGCTGCAGCCATGTATTCTACCTCTGTGGTTGATAGGCAACCACATACTGTAGTGTTCATTTCCAGCTCACCGTACATCTACTCAAAGTGATTAAATAACCTGTGAACTATCTTGGTTTGCAGCAAAGTCTGCATCCATATGTCCAATGATTCCTCCTACTGGTTCTACATCACCACCATACTTCAGCTTTAAGTTTAAGCTCCCTTTGACATATCTAAACACCCATTTCACTACCTGCCAGTGCATTCTATCTGAATTCCCCATAAATCTGCTTACCAGACTTCAAGCATGTGCCAAATCAGGTCGGTGCACACCATTGAGTACATTAAACTTCCCACAGCACTTGCATACAACACTTTAACCATTTCTTTCTTCTCTTCTTCTGTTTGAGGGCATTGCTATTTGGACAATTTAAAATGTAGAGCTAAAGGTACCTTGACTGCCTTTGCATCCTTCATTCTAAATTTTTTCAAAATCCTTTTCCAAATAACTCTTCTGAGATAAGTACATGGTATGCATTTTCTTGTTTCTATTCAGTTCAATCCCCAGAATTTTCTGTGTAGGTCCAAGATCCTTCATTTCAAATTCTGACTTCAAGGTTTCTTTCAATTCAGTCAACTTTCTTCTACTCTTACTTGCCACTAACATGTCATCAACATACAGTAATAAGTACACCTTATCAGCTTCTATTTCTCCCTTGAAATACACACAACTGTTATACGCACTTCTATGATAACCATTCTTGATCATGAACTCATCAAACCTCAAGTTCCACTGTCTTGGGGATTGTTTGAGTCCATACAAGAACTTCAGCAACAAGCACACATAATCTGCCTTCTGTTTGTCTTCGAAGCTTTTTGGTTGTGCCATGTAAAGTTAATCATTAAGTAATCCATGTAGAAAGGCTGTCTTGACATCTAATTGGTCCAGCTCCAAGTCTTGAACTGCCACATGAGCTAGTAAAAGCCTGATGGATGTGTGCCTCACCACCGGAGAGAAGATTTTAGTGTAGTCCACACCCTCCTTTTGAGTAAACCCCTTTATTACTAATCTGGCCTTGAACCTCACCCTTGTAGCTCCTGTCTCATATGGTTTCCTTTTAAATAAGCACTTGTAGTCTATAATTTTCCTGTTCTATGGTTTAGGAACCAGTCTCCAGGTATTATTCTTCAGCAGTGATTGCATCTCATCCTCCATTGCTTGCCTCAATTGCATTTTATTCTGACTGCTAAGGGTCTCTTTTACACTCACAAAGTCATTTGCAACTTCTTCACCAGACATATTAAAAGCATATGCAATAAGGTCAGCATACCCATACTTTTTGGTAGTCTAGTTTGTCTTGTAACCATGTCTCTTACTAGTTTATAGTTGTTCAGATTTGAATGTTATTCCATTTCCTCACTGAGTTTTTCATTCTCTGAGAGCTGCTTGAAATTTTTCTGAGATGACTCTACCTCAAACTAGGCAACTTCTTTCTGCTTCTTTTGGTTTGCAATTTCTGTCAATTGTTATTCTTCCTTGCACATTATCATGTTATCTTCTCTAAACACTAGATCTTTGCTTATGATGGTTTTTTGTGAATTTCCATCATAATACCAGACCTTATCCCCTTTATTCCTTCAGGATAACCAACAAACACACCCTTCAATGCTCTTGTATCCAACTTCTTTTGTTTGTTGAGGACAAAGGCTGTGCATCCTAAAATTCTAAGATAATCTAAGTTTGGTGGCTGCCCAGACCAGATTTCTTTTGGTGTCTTGAAGCTCAGAGCTGTTGCAGGACTTCTATTTACCAAGTAGACTGTTGTTGTGACTGCTTTTGCCCAAAATGAATTTGCAAGACATGCATTTAATAGCATGCATCTGACCCTCTCCATCAAGGTTCTGTTGAGCCTTTCTGTAAGTCCATTCTGCTGGGATGTATAACTCATTGTCCTGTGCCTTAAGATTCTATGTGCTTTACAGAAATTATCAAATTCAGTGTTACAATATTCAAGGCCATTATCAATTCTAAGTACCTTAATCCTCT
>JAVXUL010013549.1:0-12245 GCA_035590515.1 Trichilia minutiflora | reverse complement strand
TGGACTAGGTTACATTGGGCCAGGTTAACATAAACTTACAAGCCCAAAATTAATTCCAACAAAACTAACAAATAGACCAAAACCCAATTTAATATGTGATTAATTCAAACTTTAATATTGGGCTTAAACTTTGTCTTCACAAACTTTAATAAGATGAACCAGCCTTGGTTCTTCAATTAAGAATCCTCTCTTGGCCTATGCACATGTCGCCAATTCTTAATCCACAATCCTCTGCATAAATCTTTGAATTGCCTCCTTAAGTTTCTTGGTCTTGGAACATGTAATAGATCCATGAGGTATAACTATATCTTCAAGTTTATCCCTTTTGTATTCATCCTTCTCATATATATTGCTACAATGGTTACTCATATCATTTGAAGTCTTGCCACTATGTGCTTCACTAACCATTACAACATACTATAATTTTGAAATCTGACAGATAGATGTAAAAACTACATACCTCAATGGATATCTTGAGAAAAATATTTATATGCAACAACCAATTGGTTTTATATCCACTGTAGATAAAAATAAGGTATACAAGTTATATTGATCCATTTATGAATTGAAACAAGCTTCTCAAAATTAAAATAAATGATTTGATAATGTGATCTATATAATCGTATAAATTTAAACAAAATCCAGATGAATAGTGTTTATAAATGAGTTAAAAATCATATCATAATATTTTTCATATTATATGTGGATGATATATTATTAATTGGTAATGATATATAGGCATAATAATTGAGACCAAAGTTTGGTTGTCCAAAACCTTTCGATGAAGGATCCCAGAAAAGCGACCTATATTTTGAGAATTCACATCTATAGCGATAGAGTGAAGAAGGTAATAAGATTATCTCAAAAGATATACATAAAAAAGATACTGAAGAAATTCAGTATAAAGAACTCTAAGAGAGATTTTCTACCCTTCAATCACGATCTTAATCTGTTTAAAAATATGGATTCAAAGACCGATAAAGAAGCACAACAGATGCGTAGTATATCTTATGCACTTCATTAACTAACCATATGTATTATATACACATAACACTTTATACACTATAATAATACATACATACATCCAAATACATATATTTCTATACATTATCATATAATGTATAAATACACATATACACTTAATTAATCATATTAACTAATGTATAGAATATGGAAATGGCAAAATACATTAATTAAAATAACATAATTACATTAAAACCATAAATCAAGCATGCAACCAAAGCAAAACACAACCAGGTTCATTGTCTTCCCTTTAGGCCAAACCCATCATGCCTCCATTTTGATTTTCATGCTTCCATAAAATGTTTAAAACATCAAAGAATGGATTAAGGACATTAAAACATAGCAATCACACTTAGAACACATGATGAAACAAATTTCATCCAAAGAAGTCATTATAGCTGAATGCACATCTTGGCTCCATCAAGCTTATTCACTTTTCATCTCATGAAAAACACACTTCCAAGGCCTCATGCATCATCATATGATGTCTAGGAACTCTTTAGTAAATTCAAGAAACTCACTATTCATAATCTTCAACCTTGGAACACATTATGGAGCCATAAACCCTAAAACTTCCATAAGAATTTCTAAGCTCCAAGCTTTATAACCGACCATCACAACACCAAATCAAGCATGTATACAACACAATCAATGCTCTGATACCATTTTGAAAGGATATAAATATGCTCAAATGAATCTAGGATTTACTAACCATCAATGACAAACATATGCAAACATAATGCCATTTTTCATGGAATCAAGGCTAAATGATGTACCTAGCCTGTTCCTTGATGAAGATTTAACCTCAAAAGTATGATATCTCCAAGAATAAAAACTCAAGAGCCCCTCCTTTGCTTTGGCCGAATTTGAGAGAGAGAGAGAAATTTTGCAAATTTTGTAAAATTTGACAACTTATACAATTTTGAAAACTGTGACCCCTATTTATAGATATATACACATTTACTAACTTATACTAACCTTTTAAGACAAAGACAAATGAGTCCCAAAACTTTTCCAACAAGCTTTTTAATAGTAAATATAAAATTTTACTTAGGTCCCAAAACTTTGAAAACATTATATTTTGGTCCCTAACTTGGTCAAACTAACTTTGACCAAATATTTTAATTCCATTTTAATATATAAATATAAATGGAATAATATAATTTATTTTAAATCATATTTGGATCAAAATAAAATTGTTAGATTAAAACTATTCATAGTGAGTAAACGGTTTACCCCTATTCAGCCTTATACTTACTCCGAGCGTGCTAACCCTTTTGTGGATAATATAAAATCTCTCTCAAAGCAAGGAGGAGTCCCTATGTTGGTTGTGACCTATTGGGTTCACTGTAAAATCAACTGTGAGTTGAAAACGATCTCATCGTGCTCGTTTCAAATCATTTTAACGCTCAACGACTATGACTAACATCTAGCAATGTGTCATAGCCCCTGAATCATAACGAAAAAACTCTTCATCAAACCTTTATCTATGATTGTATATATCGTATTAATAAATTCCTTCTGTACATCTAATCCTGACCAAGTTAGAGCTCACGAAAGTTAAAAATCCTAAACTCGATCATATGTCGGATCTATGGCTATGGCACACCGAACTCGTTATCACGAACTCTTTCGTATAACTATAAAATACTCTGGCCAGAGATTTGGATTTCAAGTGCCAACCAGTGTCCAAAAGGAAACTCGAATATGGATCAAATCAACAGTACCCCAAAATCCTAATATTCGAATCAATGGATCCCCTATTAATAATCATTTACATCTCAATATAAACAATATATGATCAAACGGGCTTCTTCATCAAAGCGTGATTAGTCTTGCACTTATACACCTTATGAACCATATGAATCTATACCAAATGATAGTAATGATTTCTCAAGTCTGAGGAACACATTTTATACTAGTACAATTCTATGATGAATTATTGACAAAATACATCCGTATTATTCATCATATCTCGATCACGTTTGAAAAATAGTTCTCTAACTATTAATCCACACTAATACCCTGTTAATATAACTATCATGTTACTCGCACTAATATCATCTTATGATATTCATCAAAGATATCTAGTGAGCCTACTATACGGTACCAATGCCTATTTGATATCACTTAAGTAGGGAACATTTCGATAATCAAATTACCTAGATCGATCATTTGGATACTTTATTATTAGTATGATAAATAGAGAAAGTAGCTTACACATATGAATAATAAACAATTTTATTAATAGGTAAATAGATAAATACATATAAAATGTATACAATAATTTGATACAGTAGTGCCCAAAACCGACAACACGAATGATTTTAGGGTATACAACACTAACATAAGGATCCCTAACCCCTAATCCAGGGGGCTCCTGACCCCGAGGACTCTTAACCCCTGATCTAGAGAGCTCCCAACCCCGAGGACCCCTAACCCCTGAACCAGAGAGCTTATGACCCCAAAGACTCCTAACCCCTGATCCAGAGAGCTGATGACCCCGAGGACTCCTAACCCCTGATCCAGAGAGCTCCTGACCTAGAGGACCCCTAACTTTTGACCCAAAGAGCTCCTGACCCTAAGGGCCTCTGATCCTTGACCTCCAACCTGGGAGTTCATCAGTACAAAAATAGGAATCACTAAAAAGCATAAGGATCTTGTGACCTAAAGCAACGCCTGCCATCAATGTTGGCTGTCCCATCATCCGTTAAATTTCAAGCAATGTGACAGTGGCAAACCCTGCAACTTTCCAATCTAATGGTACAGACCTTAAATAAAATGTGGCTAATATACTATCCAAGAGCAAACAATCCCATCAGTCCCATTCTTCGATGTCAAGTCACATCAATCAGCTCTCCAAGAACCTTATAAAAAGGAGATGAAGTGGATCTAAAAGAGTAACGAAAATTCTTCCTTGCCAACTTCTTTTTCCAATCTTCACCAAAAATTTCTTTTTCTTTTCTTCTCTTTCGTTGACTTAGGCATCGGAGTTTCTCTTTCGAAAAACATTCCCGACATGACTCATAACATGTTGATTGTTTTCCAGGGTTAACAAGACGAAACTCTGCTTTGAGAGGACTTGGCATTGCAGCCAAGATCATTCATATCACAACTAGATTAACTTCACATCTTACCCATTGAGCTGCTCCTCATTAGGGTAAGAAGGTCCCCGGATATTTTTTACATCAACAACAAATATTATTTAAATAATAATATCAACTCATTAATATACATATATACAAACATTTTCATCAAAACATATATATACACATATTACACCATAATATTAATCAAATATATTATAAAATATTATACCAACTATTCAAAATAATCATTACATAATAAATATGAAATTTGCCTAAACTCAAATGTTATTAACTTTAGGCCAATAAAATTTTTATACCAATAATTTTTAAAAAAATATTTATTAAGTTGATATTATCAATCCAATTTTATACAAAATATCTAATATATTTATTATATAAAGTAAATTACATGTTTCAATATAGATATCATCTATCATTTAATATAAATATATATATCATCAAATAACATATACATATTTATTATCACAACCCTAATTAATTAATCACATTAATCAACTTAACATAAATAATTATTGATTAACAATTAATCTATTTATGTGAATCAAATTCAACATCATAGACCAAACACCAAAACACTCATTTAATGGTTAAATAAACATTAGTAACATTTATTAATATTCATACATGTGCATCTAACATTATCAAACAATTAACATGTTCTAATGTAACAAAACTCAACATTTAAGCATAAAACACTACATGGCCAAAATTTAAGGGTGCATTGGCATGATTATTTTCATCTCATCATATGAAACAAGCATAGTTCATGATAGTTAGCATGAAAACACATCAATGGCAAACTATTCCACCATGGTCAAAAATCACATACAAGATTTATTTGCCATAAACTTTTCATCACATGAATACATGTTTCTACCATCATTTATATCATCGTATAAACATGCTAAATACTTCAACACATAAAGATGATAAACTATTTATCATTTTCCCAAAATTCAAGCTTCATGGAACAAAAACCCTAAATTTTTCATGAACCCTAATTTGTTCCAATCTTCAAATTCATCCAAACCAACACCAAATCAAGAACATATACAACACAACAACATTCTCTGATGTCATTTGAAAGTTATATTGCATTCAAAAACAATTATTTAGGGTTTTAATACATATATCAAATATTAGGCAAAATACGTGCAAAATTACTCAACTTAACACTAACCTTTAGTGTTAAAAGATGAAGATCAACCTTGAAAATACAAGATCTCAATAGAAAAATCAAACCCTTACTTTTCACTCGTTTGGTCGAATTTTAGAGAGAGAGAGAGAGCAAATTTGAATTTTTCAATTTTTTTAAAAGTGCTTAATTAATTAAAAAAATAGAAAATGACTCATTATACAGGCATCTATACATTTACTTAATTACCCTTGATCTTTTAGTCAAAGACTAATGGATCCAAAGCTTATGGAGAAAGTTTCCTAAGTAAAAATATAAAATTTCATAAAGATCCCAAAACTTTGATTTTATAACATTTAGGTCCTAATTTGGTTAAACCAACTTTGATCAAATATTTTTTAATTCTATTTTATATCTAAATATAAATACAATAATATAACTTATAACTTATCATAAGTTATATTCAAGTCATTTTATGAAGCTCATAAGTTCGTTAAACTATTTAACGTATAAACCGTTTACACTTTTCGATTCTATATTATCTCCGAGAGTGCTAGCTCTCTTGCAGATAATATTTAATCTCTATAATAGCAAGGATAAATTCAAGTTTGTGGTTGTGACCTCTTGGTTCATTGTGATGTCAGTTATAAGTCAAAAACAATCTTATCGAGTCCGTTTTGAACCATTCGAATACTTAACGACTATGGTTGACATCTAGTAACATTCTATAATCCCTAAACCATAATAAAGAAAATCTTCATCAGACCTTATACTCTAGATTGCATGTACCATGTGAGTAAATTTCTTCCGTTCATCAATCTCAACTGAGTTAGGGTCATGAAAGTCAAAATTTTGAAACTTAGTTTTTGCTCGAATCAATGGTCGTTATGCTCTAAACTTGTTATCATGAAACTCTTTCACATAAATATTAAGTGCTTGGGTCAAAGACTTTAATTTTAGACATTCACCAATATCCAAATGAGAACTCAAATTCGGCTCGAGTCAACAAAATCTCGAAATCCTTTATATTAAGTCAGCGGATCCCTTACTGACAATCATTCACATCCAATATAAATAACACATGATCAAATCGATTTATTATACAAGACATGATTATTCTTGTATTTATACCAGATAACGATAATGATGTCTCAGGTTAGAGGAATACTTCTCACACTAACGGAATTGTATGATGAATCATTGACAACATACATTCATGTGATTCATCATATTTGTGGTCATGTTCGAAAAATAGTTCTTCTACTAACTATTAGTTCATATTAATATCCTAATAATATGACTATCATATTACCTACACTAATATCATCTCATGATATTCACCGAAGAAATTAATTGTGCCTACAATACAACATTGATATCCAATCGATATGATTTATGTAGAAAATAATTTAATAACTCTATTATATGGGCTATTCATATATATACTCTATCGTTAATATGTATAACAAGAGAAAGTTGCATACACATTTGAATCAGAAATAATTTTTTTATTAATGATTATGTACAGTACACATTATTTAGAGTAATTCAATACAAAATATTCAAAACCACAATACTAATGATTTTAGGACATACTATACTAACAATTAATAGAACTCACAAAATTTCTTTTGGAACATCTCTC
The DNA here is from genome assembly GCA_035590515.1 of Trichilia minutiflora. Lineage (NCBI taxonomy): Eukaryota > Viridiplantae > Streptophyta > Magnoliopsida > Sapindales > Meliaceae > Trichilia > Trichilia minutiflora. Next base: position 5,332 of record JAVXUL010013549.1, on the reverse strand, counting down.
ACTTTTCTTACTGGACTAGTTCCGCTAACATCATCCCCTAACTATTTATGTATACAAAAACCTCTGAGATTGTGGCATTAAGTAGGGGAATCTACTTTTCTCTTGAACCAAATCTACTCTTCTCAATTCGACCTTTTCTTGACATGTCTTCTTGTGAATGAGACTTTTTTGTCTTTTCTTGGGTCGAGCATGTTGAGAATCCTAACCCTTTCTTTAGTCGTACTTAGGATTTCTTCTATCTTGTTAATTCATCCTTTTCTTCACACATTTTGTCTTCTATTCTTGCATTTCATGGCTTGCCTTATGATAACAATCCGACAACTCTTTCTTCTTTAAGCCTTAGGAGTTTTTGATCTTCAATCTCTATTTCATTTAAAAGCTCCATATAGGCCTCCACAGAATGACAACGATCCTCTTTAAACCTTCAATCTTCCTTAGAACTTTGATCCACCATAATGATAATGATCGGATATCTAAAATCAAAAAAAGAATCAGGGAGAAAGCCAATTGTCTCGTAAAAACTCTCCAATACTTAAATCAACTTTTGAAGTTTTACTTTATGATTAAAGTAACAAATAACAAAATATCAATGTTTTAGTAAGAGTATGTTTGCATACCTAATATCTATGATAACTACTAACTTATAAAGAGAGTTATGATTGTGGGTGGTTATAGAAATAGTGAATTATAGACAAGAAATTTCAGCACAATCAAGAGAAATCAATCCCATTTACTTTGACCATGATCCTCTAGGGGTAGGTCATGGGATCTTGAGCAAGAGTCATAAAAAAGTTATTTCATATCTATTTGATTCATTTATATTTTTAATTTTAGTATTAACTCCAAGTAACTTACATAATGAACTCGAATTTTAGAATAAACTCGCCAACCTATTTAATTCTAAGGCCGTAGAGCCAATAGAACAAATAATCTTTAATCGACCTTTAATTCATTATTCATTTCACTAAGTCCCAATTGGCAAGCTCCAAGAAGGGGTGAATTGGAGATTAAAAATTTTGAATGAAAATGAATGCAAATGCAATGAATGTTAATAAGAAAAATTAAACACAGAAATGAGACACTCAATTTTTATAGTGATTTGACAGAACATCTACGTTCACTCTTCTTGGTTGAATCCTTTCACACCGAGGATCACTAACAAATTATTTGAACAGATCAAATGAAACCCAAAATAACTCCTTCTTTCATGGGTGAAGAGCAACCTCACAAAATAACATTCTTTAAACGAGTGAAGTGAAACCCAATACAATGATTCTTCTTATCACAGGTGAAGAGAAACCCACAATTAATTCACAAGAATTAATTTTCAACAACTCTCTTACAGAGTCAATGTACGATATGAATAATTTCTCTTGCTAAAAATTAAATATAAATAATAAAGGTGAGAGAATCAGCAAAGGATTTTCAGAAGAGTATTTTCTTATTCATATCGTTGTGTTAATGCTACTTCTTATTGTCTTCAAAAATTGATGTTTATATATCTGCCATAAATTTTTCACAATGATGTTTTTTACTTTTATTAATGGTGGCATTTAATGTCTCTAAACTAGCCGTTACAGACTTGATTTTAGCAAAGGTGTTAATACATATCTCAGGGTATCGATACGTTTGAAGATTTTCAGCATGAAGGTATCGATACGTTTTCCATTTGTATTGGAATACTTTGACGTGAAGAAGATGAAGTCCGTCATGAAGGTGTTTAATCCTGGCCTCAAGGTATCGATACGTTTGAAGAATTTTTAGGCGTATCAATACGTTTGTGAAGAGGGTGCTTGATCGAGGCTTCAAGGTATCGATACGTTTGAAGAGCCTTCCATGGTATCGATACGTCTGTGAAGAGGTTCCGAATCATTTGAGCGCAGACCAAAGGTGTCAATACGATTTCGTGAAGGGTTTCAGAACTCGGACTTTGATTTTGAACTGTGACTAAAATGTGTCAATACGTTTAAGTAACGTATCGATACGTTAGTGTCTTGGTGAGCTTTTTTTGATGTTTTCTTCACTTTTTCTCACTTACAAAAACATATACTCTTGCCAAGAAAACAAGTGACTTATATGTGTCCATTTAACAATTAAATTCATTCGAATTATCACATATATGCATTTTTTTTACTTGTTATTTATTTTGGCATTATCAAAAACAATATAAATTAGAAAATTAATTATGCCATTTAATCATCAAAAATAACTTAGAGCTATCAATCACCTCCTTTTTGATGATGATAAAATACATGCATATAACATATTAAGTCTCCCCTTTTTTGTCAACAAGCAAAGAAGGGAAAACGGTAAATACAAAGAAGCAGATATGATGAAAGAGACAAGCATCGATGAACCACAAATTTGAATTAAATATAAAAAAAAAAATGTTCAGAATATGATCATAAAATCCAATAACATAAATAAAAAATATTTTAGAAAAATATCATCCAAAAAGAATAGAATCATCAAAAATACAGACAATCCTAATCTGAATCAATATTTTTAGGTCGTGAGGATGAGTCGGTCTAGAAATGAGCCTAAGAACGCGAACGTGATGCTGATGACGAAGGGTGAGTAGGAGGAGGCGCAGGATGAAAAGGTCGAAAAAAAGAGTGATGAGGTAGCTAACGAGCTGCAGGAGAAGGATGATAGCCATGGTGGGAGCCTGGTGCAGCTGCAACTGAGTGTCGTAGGTGAGCAATCTCACCAACTAATTTCTCCTCAATATCCTCCAACTTCTGCTGCATAAGTGTATCATAAATGAACACTTCATTCTTCACCTTTTCGACCATCGTCCCTAGCGTGTGCATGACCTGAAAAGCTTCGTTCATCCATGTGTCAAGCTTCTGCACGATTGTCAACTCTAAAGTAGTAAAGCTATCAAGGAGTCAATCAAACTTGTACTCTAGAGAGGCTGCAGGAAGAGCTAATGGCATAGATCCACGAGACTAAGTCGAAGAAGATGGACCAGTCGATGAAGATAGAGGAGCAGACGTGGCCTGTGGCTGCAGTGTTGGTGGAGGAACAAGAGGCGGAAGCTCCTGCTGCTGCTCCACTCTAATACCTGATGGAGCATCACCCTGATCACTCTCCAAACCAACATCCTCTACTTGAATAGGAGGGCCACCAACGTGCTTCGGCATCCAAATGCCAGGATGTATCTGCTCATACCCTATTTTTTGAAGGGTAGTCTCATTAAGCATGCTCGATGGTGGGGGTTTCTGGCGATCAACATCAACCAAGACTTTTGGAGCCACTTTTTGAATCAACTCTGAAATTGAAAAGCTATAGTGCAGGTTGTATTTCTGAGTGGCACCTCTGATTATGCTTGTGATCATCCAGTAGGCGAGGTTGGGTCTCTGGTGAGTGATAATCCATTCCATCCACCACATATCCTCCATAGTCATCTCAGTAAATTTCCCCGAATGAACATTCAAATTATGGGCAACTATAAGATGCAGAATCTGTTCATGCAGTTGTAGTTTGGAGGGTTTGTTCTCCACAGCCTGTAACTCAGGGTTCTGAAAGATAGTCTTATAGGCTTCTAAGGGGTTAAATGCTGAGGGTATGTAATGGTCGCCATCAGAGAGTAACTGAAACTGCTCACATACAAAGTCTTCATCAACTACAACCTCAACACCCCTAATCCATGTTTGAAATTTTGTAACTATGTTTCTACCAGTCTTAGGGTCTTTTATGTCCAAATTCGAATAAAATAAACGTAAGAGCTCTGGGTAAAACTCCCTCTTAATACTCAGAAAAGGCAACCACCCAAATCTTTCTTTTTGATGCATATATGGAAATCTCATGGTATCAAGGAGAGTGAAATCTATTACCCGATCAGGAGTGATGATCCAGGTGGCAAACATGGTGAAGAATCGCTCCTGTTGTTCTGTGGAGCTGAATCCCCATGGGTTTGGATTGTTAGGGATGACAGTCGAGGAAGAAGATTTCAGAGCCTTTCTTTTTCGTCGATTGGACTGTGTAGGAACCTTCATTCGTGGAGGCATTTTCGGTTTGTGAATAGGAGAGATGATGAAGTAGTTGTGAGAAAGAGATGAAAGATGGGTTTGAGAGAATGAGACGGTTTCAAAGAAATAGTGGAGAGAGGGAGACGATTACAAGAGAGATGAAGAGAGAGAGAGACGGTTATGAGTGAGATTTGAATTTTAAAAGTTAGAGAAAGATGAAGAGTTGGCGGTTTTGAGAACGTGCCTTAGGTCAAAACGACGTAGTTTAGGGCAAACGTGTCGATACGATTAAAAACGTATCGATACGTTTTGATATTGGAGCTAAAATCACGTCACAAACATATTGATACGTTTGAGGATAAACTCAAACGTGTCGATACGTTCATTCGTATGAACATGAAATCACCGTCTCGAAGGTGTCGATACCTTGGTAAAAAATCCAACACCTCTTAAACATATCGATACGCCAAACGAGAACGTGTCGATACTCGGGAGGAGGTATCGATACGTTAGAGTAAAATCATCAAGCACGGTTGAGAAAACTCAAACGTGTTGATACGTTCAAGGAAACGTGTCGATACTCGGGAAGGGGTATCGATACGTTATAGTAAAAGGATCAAGCACGTTTGAGAAAAACTCAAACGTGTCGAAACGTTTAAGGAGTATTCATTAAGCACGTTAAGAAATGAATGAAACATGTTGAATCACATACTAAAGATTTTGATATACAAATGTATTCAACCAATGTTACTTGAACGTTTTCAAATGATTTATACTCACAAACATGTATTTCATAAAAATATATCACTTAACACCTAATATCAAGCCTTAAAATAATCAATCAATGCTCATCATACCAAGATTATTTCTCAAGTAACAGAATTGATTTTTATCCAATTGTTTTATAAAAATTTCTACTAATTGATTCTCGGTATTAACATATTCAATGCATATATCATTCTTTTGCATATGATCTCGAATAAAATGATGTCGAATCTCAATATGTTTGGTGCAAGAGTGATGCACTGGATTCTTAATAAGGTTAATAGCACTAGTATTATCACACATGATGGGAATGTTGTCAAAATGCAACCTATAATCTAATAATTGGTGTTTTATCCATAAGAGTTGTGCACAACAACTACTTACGAATATGTATAGCCTTGGTGGTAGATAAAACAACAGAATTTTTCTTTTTACTCACCTATGTCACTAATGCATTGCCTAAGAAATGACAAGCACCACTTGTGCTTTTTCTATCAATTTGACATCCTCCAAAGTCTGGATCCGAATATCTTTTCGGATTAAATAAGCTATCCTTAGGATAAACTAATCCCAAGTTGGGTGTGCCTCTAAGA
>JAVXUL010013508.1:0-12247 GCA_035590515.1 Trichilia minutiflora | reverse complement strand
CCCTTCGGTCGAACGAATAGCATTTCGGTCGACCGAACCCTTTGATGTGAATAGTACTCAAAGAGCTCGAAAATCTTCGGTCGAACGGTTCGAAATTCGATCGAACAAAAAATAGACAGAGAGTTCATCTTTATTCGGTCGAACGACTTGTGCATTCGATCGAACGAATTGCCCATTCGGTCGACCGAATCTATGGCCAAAGTTTCGATCGAACGAACCACCCCATTCGGTCGACCAAACTTGCCAAAGAATGGACTTTTCCACTCAAGCCCTTTCCGAAACCAAAAATTCACATACGGGATCCCAACATACACATACATAAACCCCTTATTATTCAACCAAAATGCCAAATATAGTCAAACATATGCAAGCAAACTAACGTTATGCAAGATGGATGCGAAAATATAAACAGGAGATGAAGTGAAGTTACTATTATGCTCTTGTAGTACAATCACGGGTGTGATACTAGGCATCTCGTTGACCTCAGGGGATTAGAGATATATGTCCTCAGGAATGTTAAACAAGGCCGTGTAGGCCTCTAAGTCAGTCTCTATGATCGTTGAAGATACCCAGTCCTGTTCGTAGGGAGATCGCGCTTCAAAAATTAGCTCGGGTTGGCAACTAACTCCAAGCCCGCTCCTATGTTGTCTTCCCCTTCAACAGCCTCAGGTCGGGTTGGAGAGCTAGAAATAGAAGCTATTTCTGCTCATAAAAACATGAAAGGATCAGACGCCTGTTTAAGGATCATGGACAACCTACGACATTTTTCTACTTAGTCCCTGTTAGACCTCCTACCCTAACTATTTCCTATTTCGCCTAAACATGCATCCCTACAATATATTCACAGAACAAAAAACATAGCCACAAATTTGAAGAGAAAAATGAGAAAAACTTACCAAATGTGATATACTGCGAGTTTGTAGGGAGAAAAGGAAGACTAAGAGTGTTGAGAACCGCTGAGATATTCTGAGAAAGAAGGTAATGCTCAGAATACCTTTGCTGTGGTGCTTTTCCTTGCGAGTGCAAATAGATAGGGAGAAAAAGATTTACCAAGAAAAAAATGGGGTATTTATAAGCAAACAAAAGAAACCCCGACCGTTGATTCTGATCCAACGGACAGGGAAATGCCACATCACCTGAATACAGAACGTCAAGGATCAGTTTCTTTTCAAAATTTAAATGAAGTGGGATATTCCCTAGCAGTTAATTATGACGGCCTGAATATTGTAGCCTCTCAGACTGGTCTATCAATGGGGGGATGACACGTGTGGTGACGGTTGCATCCTCGAGAAAGGTAACCGAAATGTAACAGTAGCCCATGCTAGTCGAGCAGAAGTTAATCAGTTTTTAATTAAAGTCTCATTTAATTAAAAACTAGGGGGCTTAGTGTTGGGGTATTTTGTGAAAGCCCAACCCACGGGTCCAGGCCCATCTCCAAGCCCCCATCCAGGCCCATCAAATATACCTTTTATCCTCGAGCGGACCCCTTGATACGATGTCGTCCCGAGAAGCCAATTACACCACATGGGAGATAGCCAAATCGCCTCGGGGACTCTGCCCGAGGCTACTAGTCAGAGGGTCTCCTTCGAGTTATTCATGGTTAACTCACACTCGGGTTTGGGACCTTCAACGACAAGCCTTCTGGACTTGGAGGATCGGAATGATATGTTCTTTTCGAGAGAGCAGGGACTCGCCAGTACTCAGGATATACATGTCTCTATGATATTATGTTATGGTGTTATCAGAGTTATAGTCCGCTGTATAAAGGCCTCTTGAGAATCAGGGAATTTCGTTTTCGGAAGAACTAGAAGCTCCACTTGGAGGGATCTGCACTTGAGATCTCGGGGTTGACGTGGTAGGAACGATGTCATAGCTTTCCATGCACCCTGATTTTTACAGTAGGTTATTTTGGGCATGTCATCCATGCAACAACACGTGTCCAATGTTATGGACTTCTATGCTTCCAATATGCAGCATCTAGAAATCGAGAGAGAAGGATTCTGATTCATTCGAGCACATTAAGAAAAACAAACTGTAAGATATTCTTTCATTTTTTCAATGATTTTTAGGCATCATTCTCAAGGAATAGAAGGTTCTATGCTCTTAATGCTTTTCATGCATTCTTGCCTGCTTGTATGCATACCTCTCTCACAAACAAAATAAAACCCTCTCTGACTTAAGTATCGGAGAGTTTTTGTTGAAAAATCGGTTTTATCCCTGAAGTGTTCAGTGTTTTATGGCCTCAAGCTCAAGACTAAGAAAGAAAGATCAGCTAATGCTCAAGGTCAAGGACAACATCAACTTCTTGCATCAACATATAATAAAAAATTTTGACTTTTAATCAAGCATAAATAACTTTCGGTAATTTAACTTTTATTTAAAAGCTGTATAATTAACAAATATTAAAAAGTTATTTAATTTATGATAGAATTATTTTTGTTGTTTGAAAAAATAATTATAAAATATTACAATTTTACAGTTTTTATTAAACATTGTAATCGAATAGAGTTCTATTACAAAAATGTATAGTGTGCACATCACCGGACTTCTGAAAATTAGGAAAAGGTTGGCCCAGGCCCAGGTCCAGTCCAAGCCCAAAGCCAAGTTTAGTTTCTACCTTTTTTTCCATTAGACCACTCCCTCAGGTTTTTTCTTTTAGCATAATAAAATTGCGATATAAGCTTTTTTATTTCTATTTATTTGATATTTCACTTGACAATTAGCCCCAAGGCTCAAATCCACAGGAAGTAATAAATAATTAAAAAAAAAAATTCACACTTGGCTTAACTATATATATATATATAATACATATTACATAAAATATTTTAAAGTTAGATAAAATCTTTAAATCATACTAAAGTTGTAACTCTCTCGCATAATATAGATAGATAGATAGATAGAGAAATATTTTGAAACTCGGTCTCGTAAGTGCACAAGCCATACAAGTAATATAGTGATAAGAAAAAAAATATTGTCCCTCGCGGATTAAAGTGCGCAACTATTAAATTTACTTTAATTATCTTTGAATAATAAAATGGTAACAATTCTACAAATTAAACTAAATTCAGTCTAAGACTAAATGGAATAACTATACAAATCAATCAAAAATATTTGTCCAAAAGAATGGATTCGAATCAATTTAACACCTAGAAACTCAATTTTATTAAACTAATTATACTTAATTAATACAATTCAATTAATTGATGATGTTCCATGTATTGCCCGCTATTTTCAAATTGTATTCAGTAATTTTTCTTAAGCGATAATAAATCTATTATGATAAGTAAATGGTCGATATCTCTGTTGTAATTATGTACATATTAGAATGCACTAAGAGCAATAAACACAATGACTTGCTCATATTTTATAGATATTGCTATCCTATGGCAATATGTGGCTTTTCTGCTACGGTTTATTTAGAAATTACCTCTCAATCTCATACCAAATATCAATAAAAATGTGCTAACGAACATTAAATTCAAGTAATACATCATTTTCAAATAATACATAATAAACATAAGTTCAATAGAGGAAGAAAAACTCAATGATTCCATCTATTGAGCGTGTTGTTTCTCCTTGCACAATGTTCTCTTGAATGACTTGTTTATATAGTGTGGGTTTGAGTTGGATCGAATTTGAAAACTTAAAAATAAAAGAAATCTGAAATGGCATTCGTCATGCTCCATGGTGCCGGAAATGGATGCCATGGTGTTCTGTCCATTTTGCATGAACTGGCATCGTGGTGCTGGTTTTAGGCGCCATGACACTCTAGTGTTCTGACTTCTTCATGTGTTTTATTCTCCTGTAAACTTGTGCAGTAGTTACTCAAAATGCAATAACTTCTTTTACAGATTTTCGACCTATAAACAGTATGAAACTAGATATTCAGAGTTTTCCATCCTATGTAGCTTGCCATCTATTTCACCCTAAGTGTATATAGTTTTATCATTCTTTTGCTCATAATCTGCATTGCACTCTGAACGTTGGGGCGATCTAATCTTACGTTCGGCCCCCAAACCCCTCTTTCTGCTTCATATTTCTTTTGTTTTCAGCCTCCTTTAGTACTTCTAACATTGTTGCTATGATTTGCACTTGATTCGCTCTTTAGATTTCAACTTGCACACGACAAAATTTACTAGAAATCTATCGTCGAGCATGATTATTTTTGTGGCCGCGAAACAACTCAAAACACCACAAAATACTAAGCTTAAGGTACTTTATAATACATGCAAAATCCTATCATGAGTTATATTATTGTTATTATATTGATACGATATTAATTTGATTTATTGCATTAATTGGGTTATTAAAGTAAATTACAAAAAAATTATAGTATTGTTTTAATTTAAAAGGGTATATAATAAACAAAAGGGTGCTAGATATGCAGAAACATGTTGAAAAAAAAACGTATAACGACAAATTAAGATCATATTTTCGCGACAAATGTAATGAAGGAAAACCTTCTTATCCCTGTCTAATCTGTCACTACCTCTTTGCACCCTTATTAAATTTATTATAAAAGAAAAATATTATGTTACATATATTGTTCTAAGATTCTAAGATTCTATATTGAAATTGCACCACGTAGAGAATGAATAAGCATTATATTTTAATGAGAAGACCGTTAGAAAACATTGCGGGAGGAAAATGTTATTATACATGCTTTGATTTGTTGTACATCAATGATATCATGGTTGCATTATCAATTTCTTAAAATTTTCAAACGTATACTACACTGTTGCAGCAGCAGCTTCACCAGCAAGTTAACAGCAGATTATTAGCTTTCTTCTTTAACCTCAGATCAGCACTCAGCAAGAAATTCAGCAACACCTTCAAGAACTTCTTCCACTAAACTCTCGGAAAGCAAAGGAGAATACACACCACTCGCTGACTTTCAGCAAGTTAACACACATACACACATTCTGTATTCACAGCACACTTGAATGCACACACACTCATCATCATCATTACAACATCAATGATCAACAGAACAGAAAAAAAAAAAAAAAAAAACCAAGATAAGAAGAAGAGAATAGAACACAAATCAGAATGAAGAAAACAGAGGAAATCTTTATTCACTTCAGAAGCTTTCCTTACTTGCAATATTTCATCCTACCGTGCATGATAATAATGCACCAGTATTTATTTCCTTTTCCTGCTATAGGCTCCTGTACAGCTATCAAAGATTCTAGCTAATCAAGAAATTAAAATCTTGGATCTTTAATCTTGAATCTTGAATCCCAATCTTGAATAATGAATCACATTTAACATACACTTTAATAAATTTAAAAAAATAAATTAAATTAAATTAAGGACCATTAGTTTAAATCATAAATATTATGTTTTCGCATTAATATTTTTAAGGAAGTATAATAATAACCATATTAAGTTATTATATTTATAAAAATATTTGATCAATTTTTTTTTAGGTGAAATGGCTACCATACAGATAAATTGTATCTTACAATCTATAAAGCATACCATCATATTATATTATATAGGGCTGAACAAGTTACCAACACTATAATTCGATTTGTTATTTTTGTGTGAAAACTTTCTAGTTATAGTTGATTGTGAGATAAAAATCGTAGATGTTAAATATTAATACACATAAATGTCTGTATTATTAAAATACAAATTTGATCATAAGTTAATGTTAATTAACATTTAAATAACATTGATTGGTTCTAAAATTGTATTAATTTACATAAAATTGATATTTTATAAAGTATCTTAAAATTTTATTTATTTATTTTTATCTTAAAATTTTCAAATAAAAAACAAGAAAATAAAAAAAAGAATTCCTCAACTTTTGTAACTGGGCCAACTATTCCTACAATGTTTGCAGCCATAAATCTAACATGGGTTTGAAAAATAAAGTATAACTCAAAATAGAAAGCAAGTAAGATCAAGGAGAAAGAAGTGAAATCAAGATGAATTCGTATCATTTCAAGATCAAATGTTTTTGTTTCCCTTTCCAAATATATAAAACACACACACATATATATAAATTCTAAAAGCTTCCTAAAAATAAAATACAATTTTTAAAGGCTTAAAAGATAAAATTTCATTAACCTAAAAAATTAAGATGTCACATATTTTTATTTAATTCTTTTATTCTAATTTTTTTATTCATAAAAAAAGATAGAAATTACAATAAAAAAATTGAAAGAACTAGAAAAAATGTATATTGCATTCACTACACAGTAACATGACTCCTTGTAATATTGATTAATTAATGATGTTTTTTATATGATTAATCAATATATGATAGATATAATTAGATACCTTAATATTTTAAAAATCAAATTAATTAAAATAAAAAAAAGTAATGATGACTACAAGGACTACTTATCTCAATGAAGAATCCGAAGTTAGTTCATAGATTATGTTATGTCTTAATTATTAAATTAAAGAAATCTCTCTTTGGACGGCTCCTTTGGGCTTTTCCACTAAACAATTCATATTACTGTTGAATTGATTGGACTGTCTAAATAAATTCAATAGGATCAAATTCTATCCAAAATAACTTTATCAAGAATAACCTCTAATTTGACATTGTAGAATTCCCATTTTTTGTAAGAGGATATTAGAATGCGGGAAAGAAAAATATTAATGTAGATACGTTTATACATATTAATAATTAAGGTATATCTGAAATAATTAGTTTTTATTTAGATTTGAAAATAAAATTATAAAATATATTTAACAACACTGACTTTAATGAAATTCACTTATATTTTATTTTCATTTTGCAAAAACAGTTGTAAAGTAAAAATTAAAATCAGCTGTGCGATCACAACAATTCAATATTAAATACACTCTTAATCAACAATAAATTATAAATAATGATAATACATATATCATATATTTAGGATTTCACCAATAAATATAAGTTTTTGCATCCTTCTTGAAGATAATGTAAGAGTCTGCTTCTCAATTATTTATAAAATTTATGATTGTTTGAAAATAAAAATATATATTTTTGAATTATTTCACACACACACACACATATATATATCTATATTATTCTGGATTCATATATGATAATAAATATCAATAATAACTTATTGGAAAAAAACGCCTAGGACTTTTGTTAAGGTTTGACCTAATTTTTTAACTCATTCCTAATTTTTTTAAACTCGTTATCTTAATTCATTAGCTGAGTTAATGAAAACTGCTTTTTTAATTATTTTACATAAATACTCTTAATTTACTACTATGCCAAATAATAGGATATTAATTTATTAGTAATTTATTCTTATGTAATTTAAAATTGTAATGAATGAATAATTTAAAATTAAATAATAAAATAAAAAATTTAAAATATATCGTAAAAGCTCTTAAATTTTAGACAATTCATATAAATTTAGTAAAAAAATAATAAAATATACTAATTTTTATTTAAAATTTATTAATAATTTATAAATATAAATATTTTAAAAGTAATTGTTTAGTTAAAATTAAATAATTCTTAATTAATTGTAATAAAAATTGAACAATTAATACTTAATATAATACTAAATTAATCTTTTAATTTTAATGATCTGTAATATTGTTAAATATTATTTAACTTTAGTAATCATTAATATTTTTTAAAATAACTTTAATTTAATCTAAATAATCGTTAGTATATTTTTATTCCTTTGAAAATTAATTTTAAAATTTTAACATGTTAAAGTTAATTATGAAACTGAAAATTTTAGATAATTCCTCTTTAATTTATAATACTAAAAAATTAAATACTTAAAATTTATATATTTAATGTAATTTTATTTTTAATTTTTTAAATTAGAAATAAAATATTTAATATAATAATATCCATTTTAGAATAACGATAAAACTATTAGTTATTTATTAGTATTTGTTATTATTTTAAATCATTCGTTAAATATAACTTTATGTATACAAAGAATAAGCTACAAAAAAATTTAATATATAAGTGTTTGGTGTAGCGGTCAATTGATTGTTATTTCTTAAGGTCTACGGTTTGAATCCCCTTTTATTTATGCACTTTTTTCTAATTAATTCAAATGATCCAACATTATTATACATTAAAAAGCAACGTTAAAAAAAAATTGACTACGCATGCCATTTATGAAATTACTATATAATTTGAAATATGTGAATACAGTCGATGTAGATTGGAGATGGGATTTTATAAAAGAATTAAAAGGAAAATATTTCAATTTTCTCAAAACCTCTATTAAATTTTTTAATTAATTAAAATTAATGATAATTTAAAATTTTTGATCTTGAATTATTGAAAAAAAGTTGTTGTCGATTGATAACACTGGAGTGGCACTCCTTTTAATTTCCAGTGCATACACCATTCTCTTTCCACTCAATCATTGCTTCAACAATTCTTGCTAATTAATTAAAGATTTAAAGTTCAAAAGAAAAAAAGATAAAGAAGAAAGGAAAAGATTCCGATCCCAACGTGTGTTATGTTACCATCAAACCAAATCATTAATCATTTAGCATATAATTTATATTATTCATTATTTTCTAAAATGTTATATAATTAATACACCAATCATATGGTATATACATGGTGTAATATAAGTATTCTAAGTTATAGATGATCAAATTCAAAAATAAATTTGTGGGTTTTTTGGGTCTTGTGGATAAAAGGATTGGACAAAGCCAAAATTTTGTTTTTATTGTGTGTTCTAAGACTTATTATAACGGATTTAATATAAAAAAAAAATATATTTATAAACAAGAATCAAGAGTTAATTCATGCACATCCTACACTTTGCGTTCTTAATGGAGACTCTCAAATCATCTTTATTAGGATGCACATCCTAGCAAGAAAAATTGTATCACAATAAAAAAAAGTTTTCCCTTTTACTTGCTTTCGATCTTGATTGATGCCTAAATCATTTGACTGCTTGCAAAATTAGGTTAAATGATAAAAGGAATACGGAAATGGAATCTTCTCTTTCATTATATGCGTGCATGGGACCCCAATATGCAGCTTTCAAAACTAAAACCACCATTGATAGCTGGATTTCATTTATTATATTCAAATGAATCCTAACCAATTTACTATTGTCATAAATATTTTAGATACATAGACATGCAAAATGAAGCTAGTGCCGCTGCCGTTAATATATATAATTAATAGTAATTAACGTTACAATGCATAACTTGTTATATTAATTATTGACATAACTTGTATAGCCTATAACGAACAAAATGTCATTGTGAATTTAGGGGAATAAGTAAGTTAAATGTTGAAGCTGAAAGATCCCAACTCCAAGATACGTGCGCCACTGTCAACTTCCTTGTTACTGCAATTAACAAAATTCCACCACCCTCACACACTCAGCTTATCGAGAATCAAGAATAAGCAAAGTTATTAACACTCAAGAAGAATTGCAACACTCAATCAAGAACTGAAATTGAATACTAAACTAAGAATCAAGAAGAAGAATCAGAGATCAAGTTTTTCAGAAGAAAGCAATTCACTTTATTCATCAAAGATTTCCGAGAACACAATGATTACCAGTCTCTCTTATCACAGCTGCAATTGACTTAGGATTATATAGAAACTTGTTGCTGTCACCTGATGAACCATCACAGTTAAGCTACTTTATACAACCCTCAGTAACTAACTAAAGATTCCAGCTCCAGCTTCTTAAATTTGCTTCTGCTTCTTGATTCAGCTACAGCTCCTCCAATCAGCTTCTGCTCTTGATCAACTAACTCAGCTCCAGTTGCCAAGTTGCCAAGTTGATTGCAGTTTGTTCTCGCCAATTTCCTTTGCTATCTTTGCTGTGCATTTTGAATCATTTCAACATTAAATATTAGATGAAATTATAGTGATAATCAACTAAGTGTTGTTTATTGTATAATAGCATACGTAGTACTGTTAATTTTCTTTCAATTTTAAATGTAAACCGTAAAATGTATTTGATAACATTAATTTTTAGTAAGATTTATTTAATTTTTTAATATTTTTAACTTTTATTTCTTAATAATTTTGAAGTTATTAATGTGAGATCAAAACTGCTTAATTTAAACAAACAAATAATTACAATAAAATGTATATTTAAAATAAATTAAGTGAAATTAATGATAGGTTCAAAGAATGTATAGTGTTGAGAAAGTTGAAAAAAAATAGGATTATTATCAATTACTAGTGTTTGGTTTTAGTTCTTATTTGTTTTTTACTCTCAAATTTGAAGTTCTTATTTATTTTTCAGTCTCAAATTTGAAATTAACTTATTATTATATGTTCACATAATATAGGTGATTTATTCATTTATTTGTAATGTATATGCTAAGACTTATTGTAAAACATTAAAGTATGTAAAAAAAAAGTGTCTTTCAAGATTTTTATGCAAATACAATGATGTTTGACTGGTTCCATAAGTTCTTATTTTAAAAGAACTTCTATTAAATTTAAACCCTTTTATTTTCATCAAATATTTTAATTATGATAATAAATCTTATTACTTCACATGTAGACCAATGTACTATCATAAATAATAAATCTTATTACTTCACACATTTAGAGTAATGTAATATCATAATAATTTAATTTCTTTTGGGGTGTTGGGTATAAAATAAGTTGATAAAATATGAGTTAAACAAGTGAATGAGTTTTATTAAAGAATTAATATTTATTAAACAATTTTTTAGTTTAATTTTTAAAGATAAGTGAATTTTAAGAATACCAAATACACTTTTAAATATTAAAAGACAGAAATAACTTAATAATTATAAAATAATACATTAAAAATAATAAAATATATTATTAGATATATGCATTTAAAATTACTCAACTTATAATCAAATCTAAACTCATTCAAATTTGATAATAAAAAAACTGTCACCCCTCAATCCGTGGGTCCTACTGTGATAATGGTCACAGACTTCTAGGGTGTATTCAATCACACAGAATACAACCTGAAGACCTGTAAGGCATTTATAAAATTCTGTTTTCGCAAACATTTCACATCACACTTCTAAACAAATCCAACCTTACACCCCAACTCCAAAGGAATACAACAAAACCACAGGCACTTCAAATGTTCATATGCATATAAATAAACAAAAGTACTCATCCAAATAAAACAAATGGGGATCAATCCATCCCAAAGAAAATCCAAACGTTTATTACAAACCTGTTTGTCATACTTCAAATTCTAATAAATATAAGAAAAATATAAATAATCACCAATGTACTAAGACTTCTACAGGGTGAGTCGATATGGTTATACCTGCGCCTTCTAGTCTTAGAGCGATCACCACCATTCAAGCACGTCCTAATACTTGCCCTGAAACTGAAAGGTGAGGGGGGGGGGTGAGTATACAGAAGTATACTCCGTGAGTGAACGAATCAAAACATAATATATATAAGTACATATTCATACACCGAGCAATCCAAGAGTAAAGTATGATTTGAAAACAGACAGATCAGAAGAAAATTTTCTTTAATTACGTTGAGGTCCCTGCGTTTACGACCCCGAAACTCTATCTTAACCAATCAAATTCTCAATCCAAGTTATGAAAACACACTCACACTCACACGGGGTGTAAGATGAATGCAAATGCACGAATAGTAAAAATATAAAATAACCATTATGCCCTTAGGAGCTAAGCACGGGGCTCACATATATTTCTAAAAGTTACAAATTATTTTTTTCATCAATATACTTATAATAGGTAGATAAGAACAAAATTTATTTCTAAGTAGTTGGAGAAGAAATTAAGATTCGTGCTTTCTAATGTTGGCACAAGTGAATTTAGGGGGTGGGATAGCGAAGGCCACAGTCCTCCCGATTTTCAAAAAAATTTTAGGTACATGCAAAATTATTTTAAAATTTTTGGTTAGTATATAATATATTAATTTTTTATCATACATTATACACAAAAGTTAACATAGCTGAAATGGTAAAGTGTGGTTATACATGGAAGTTAAGTGCTTGAGGTTTTAGGTTCAAGTTTTGATAATTATCTTTTAATTTTTTATTGAAGTCTATAACCTATTTTAAATCCTCGACTAAAATCAAAGACCCTTTAAATATAAGCCCATAAGACTATAAATAAAAAAAGATATAAATAATTTAAAGTTTTCTTAATTAATCTTATAGAATTTAAAAAGTCACACTAAAACAAAACAAGGTTGCTTAGGTTTTCGCCACTCACATAATAGCATTCATAGACTACAAACAAGTAAAAAATTTTTAGGTATATTTATCTTCTTTTTTTTTACTTTAAAATTTATATTTTTGTT
>JAVXUL010013487.1:0-12249 GCA_035590515.1 Trichilia minutiflora | reverse complement strand
GTGTAGTCGGGCGTGGCATAGCATAGCTGAAGCGAGACTTCAGCACAGTTTTCAGGTACTCGACTCAGGTTTTTCTATTATGATCTACTGTATGTAAAAACATTTGTAATGATATAATTTGATGTATTTGGCTTAGCCAAAGATATTTTGTATTTTATTTTGAGAAAATACAAATGTGACATATGTTTTTTTGAAAATCTTCTATTTTGTATTAATTTATTTGTAATTGAGTTTGAAAACAGGTACTAATGCCTTGCAATTCTAGGAGTGCATTCTAAGTGATAGAATGTATTTCTTAAATTCACGACGATTGTCACGTGGCCGACTAGGGTCAGGGTGTGACATATATGACTCCAGATAGGTATTTCTTTGGCGCTTACTTACCTAGACGATCTCCTCAAGGTTTAACCTTAGATTACTTTACATCAGACCTTCAGATGAAAAATTATTTATCTCACCTAGGCGATTACTCTGTGGTCTTTTTCGATGTTACTTTATATACCACTCACCTAGACAACCTATACCTAAATCCATACTAGGTTACTTATTTTAAAACTACAAATCCGATCTCCTTGGCTATATCATTATAGAACCAATATTATAACAAATATATATCAATTCAAATCCAAATAAATCAATATGTATGTATATGCAATTGTATCAACTATATAAAGTCCTAAAACAATATCTAAAATCATCATAAACATATTAGTCTCCTAGCTTTATCTCAAATAAATCACAAATCATCCTTAAAAGCTAACCATAATTTTAATATCAATTTTGAAACATCAAACATATATGTATAAAGATTATGTTAAGCATTTTTATAGAAATAAAAATAAGTTAAAAAGAATTTACTAACAGTTTTGGGAGGGTAAACACTCTCTAGTCAATCTTTACTTCTTGACACCTATCGGGTGTCCCTCATGCTAATTTCGTCGCCTACATACATATATATACCAATAATCTCATTAATACTCGAATTTAAGAGTACAATGAGACCTATATGCACATAAATGGATCCTAATATAAGTTGTTGGTGCAAGAATTATTCGTGGACCCTTCTTGCGATCAACGTGAAATGACTCAGTTGGTGAGGAGTGAGAGTGAGATGGCTATTTGTCGGATGGCAAGTGGTATACCGGAGAATGATCGTAAGAGTGATTATTTTTGACAAAGCTTCACCTCCTAAGCTTGCAAAGAAAATAAACACCTTTGGAGTGACACCGGGAGAAGTTCCCGACTGGAAAATTCTGATGCTTAAGTTAGAAAATAAAAGGTATTTTCGATGAAGGCAGCAAGAAGAAGTCAAAAATGATCCTGAAATGAGAGAAGAAATGTATGACTATTACCCAATGGAGATAGTGAATAAAGAATGGTAATAATCTTTTTGTCGGATTTCTCTCAATTTCGAAGTGTGAAGTCCCAATGTTCAAGAGTCCAACCCTCTCACTGTTGAAGAAGTTTGGTTTTTAGAGTGTCCCCTTCTAAACAGTGTCATGACTTGGTATCGGAGAATAGGAAGGATGTGATGTCTGACATGGGATAGTGTGCAGTCGAATTCCTTTAATGGTGCTATCACATCTGTAGACTTTGCAAGCTTATCACCATCCCGTCATCTGAAAATAGTCAAAGAGGGGTCAGGTGTCTTTGATGGGCCAATTGTCATCAATCATTCTTATTTTTGAGTGGAAGGGGGCACGTGCCTGCTGATATCCTAGTCAGAGATTGATTGAGAGCCAGCGAAGGAGAAATTTTTGGCCTGGGGCAATTTCCTTGAGAAGCTATTCTGATTCTTGAGTCGGCGGGTGTTCTGCAAACTCCAATTTTCGGATGCCTGAGACGTGTTGTCGATGATGGTAGGAATTCCTGAGACGGGGATCCCTGAGAAGGGATTCCTGGGGCAGAATATGCCTAAGCTAGGAACTTCTTATGATTTACACCTTACTTCCTGTCACGTGTCTTGCTAATAAGGCATCCGCATGTTACCTCAGTATTTTTTCCCAAACATCTAGTTCCCCAGTTTCTGGTGTGAGACTCGTAGAGCTCGCGTCAGAAAATCATGCCTGAGACGAATTGTTCTAGGGGGAATTGAATCAAGGGTTTTGGTTTGACGGGTAGCATAACCGACCACTGAGACGGTTGGCATGTTGGGGAAGCTTCCTGATTACTTGGGTCTTTTTTCTTTCTTTTCATGGATCTGTTGGCCTGTTGCTGACGTGTCTTGCCTGGGTATCTATCTTGTCTACATTAATTTCCCCTTATTAGCAATCACTTCACAATTGTTAACAGCTATTGACAATTGACAACAGCTATCAACAGCTATTACTGAGCGGGTGACTCCTCAATTCCTGGTAGGTTTTTAAATACAAGTCTGGAAGGGTGCCATGTGTGGAACACTATATAAGGGGGATGTGACTGTTCCTCGATTTTTGGGCAGGGGTATTTACAGACTGGGATATGTGTCAGCTCCCTATTCGTTTAAATCTACGATTGAGATAACTCCTCTTCCCTTATAAATACCCTCCTCCTTCACCCGTCATTTTCACAAAAGCTAACTCTCTCTCTAAGATTTCTCCTTACATTTGCTTTGTGCTTTTACTGCTTTCTTGTCTTTCTATGTTTTTGGTTGCAAGTATTTACTGAAACTTTGTGAAGAAATGGCTGCTAGAAGAAGTTCAAAAGATACTGCTCGTTAGAGGAAGTCCAGTTATGCGGCCACTCCAACCCACAAGAGAGGTGATAACGAGAGGGACATCACCAACCAGGCTTAGGCCAAGAGATCCAATGAAGCGGACTGGTTCCCCTCTGTAATAACTCTGGTGCACCTCGAGACTTACCGACGTAGGTTCAGCTCAGAGTTCCCAGGACTGAAGAGATTCCAAGTGCCTTGGGACCAAGCAAAGTAACTTTCAATGAAGAGCATTTATTGCTAGAGGTTCGCTTCCCCCTTCAAGGCTACTTCGTCCGCATGTTTGAGGCGTTCCAAATCGCCTCTACCAACTGACCTTGAACAGCTGAAGGGTCTTTGGGGGGCTTTTCATAGTAAAGGTGGAGGCTGACGCTCTTATTACCACCTCGGATGAGGTGTTGTATTTTTACACCCCAAAAAAGAATACAAGCCAATACCCGAGGTGATATTATCTATAAATCCACCCAGGATACCAGCCCAAGCTGAAAGGGAGTCCTTTCAGTAATAAGAACTAGATGGACCGCTGGTTTATCATCAGTGAAAACTGGGCGGGGTCATTTCAGGCTATCATCCCTACCATTTTTCAGGAGCTAGGTATTCCTACATGCATAAAAATTTGAGATCTTGAAAAAATGTATGCTTGAAAGTAATTCTGACTGACTTCTTCTTATTCAAAGCTTAGTCAGGAGCAGCCATGGATCCCAAAGGATGTGGTCATGAGAGTGGAGGCCCTGACCCTGATGGATGTGAAGGCCCTCCTGAGCGTGGATGCCTAGGTAAAGTTTGGCCTTCTTTCGAAGGCAGCTATCAGGAGTGAGCTGACCAAGATCAGAACTCATATGAACAAAGGTAAAAAATCTTCTCTGTCTTAACTTAAATTTTTGGAAATTATACTCGATCCTTCCTTGACCTTATCTTCTATAATTTTATAGTCGTTGGGATGGACAAGAAGCAAAAGGCGGCTGACGTTTTGAAGGAGCTGCTTTCAAAGTAAGGCTCAAAGAGGGTAAAATTGGCTAACCTCGAACCAAAGACCCCCGAGGATAAGGGCAAAAAGCCCATAAATGGGGATGCCAAGAAGGCCCCGGGGAAGGGGGGCAAACAGACGGAGTGCCCCAAGGAGAAGGGCATCTCCTTCAAGGAGGTGCCCAAGAAGGAGACCCCGAAGCATCTTCGAAAAGATAACCTAGACCCGACGAAGGATAAGGGTAAAAGACCCTTGGAAGACAGTCGGAAGGACGGAAAGAAGAAGAAGAAGAAAATTGACTCCCCTTCTTGCCCCTCCAAACAACAATTAGAGAACGTCCCAGTCCTTGTAGAAGGCACCTCAGTCACCCAAGTTTCGGAACGGGATAAAGAAGGGGTGTTTGTCACCCCAGTAACCACAGGGGTCAGCCAAAGCCAGGAGCCTGAGGAGGGGCAAGAGGACCCGCCCCTCTTTAAAATTAAAGATCCCTTCCCCTAACCACTTTGATGTCGAGAGATATCAATTTGGTGGTAGAAGATATTCCCGAGGAGAAGAGAGAGATTTTTGGGCATCTTCTCTCTTAGATAAATCATGGAAGGGAGACCATTTCCCTGGGGGTGAGCAGGGAGATGGGAAACTTATCCCCCGAGGAGGAGTTTGACTTCATGAACTTCCATCTCCATCGGGTAAGTTATCTTTACCTTGTTTTTTTGAAATCTATGTAAGGTATTTAGTTTCGAGTAACCCTTAAATAACTTCTTGACCAATGTCTTTGTCAATGTAGAATGACTTCGCCTTAGACATGTTTATCGAGGAGTTCAAAAATGCCATTGCTGTCTGATGAAGGGCCGTGGAGACTATAAAGAAGCTGGAGAAAAAGGCTCAGGAAGCCATCTTCTTGGCCCGGGAAAGCGTCTCCAAAGAAAGAGAGGAACTCATGGCAGGGTCTCTAACCTGGAGGGGCAGAAATCCCAGCTTCTTAAAGAAAAATCAGACTGGGTAAAGAGGGATGAGGCCTATAAGACCAGATTATTCAAAGTTGAAGGTCAAGTCTAGGTGCTGGAGAGGGAAAAGACGAGTTGTAAAAAGGTCAAGAAATATTTTGAAGATCAATGTAAAAAGCTGATTGATTCCAACCGAGTCTTGAAATATGAAAGGAATCGATTGAAGGAATAGAACTGCCGGATTATTATAAATTATAAAGAAATCAAAGGGAGGCTCGAGGGTATCCGGGGGGAGTACAAGGCCTTGGGAGAAATGAATGAAACACTACAACATCGTGTTGATGAGCAGTTCAAAGAATTATAGGCAGTACCCTCCCAACTGAAGACCCGATATGACCAGGGAGTTAACGAAGGAATTGACCTGATCAACAGCCTTTTCCTTCACGAGTACCCGTAATTAGACCTGCGCTAGCTCTTCGATCAACTGGGCCATGACGTCCTGGGTACATTAGAGATATCTGCTACAAAAGAGCTTCTCGAGATACCGATCCAACAAACGGTGAAGGCTGCTGATGAAGGGAACCTGGATGATAAAGAAAAAGAAGCCCTCACTCCTCGGGATGAAGGTGATGAAGATCCCCCTCCTCAGGAGAATGAAGATGAAGAACCCAGTCCTCAGGGAGAAGCAAACGAAGACACCTCTGCCCTCGTAGAAGGTCAAATAGGTAGAGATGTGCCTCTCGCACCCCTGGTCAAAGACTAGATGGTGGAAATATCTAAGTAAAGCAGAAGGGACTCTCTAGTATACATACTTTTAGGACTTAGAATATTTTTGTAACACTTTGTAAATTTTTCTGGCCTTATTATTTTACGTACACAAGGCATATGACTTGCTGTTTTTCCTTCAATCAATGAAAGTACACTTTTGCGTTTCTATACTTTCGTAAATTTTTTCTCTTTTTCTTTGCTGCTATCAGAACTTTAATAATAAACTAACTTAATGAATTTACTAACCTTATAAAACTAGTTGTGAACCCTTCAGAGTCAGGTATCTTCTCAAAACGGGGGGGCGGGCTTTGGTAGGGGTTTTCGAATATCTTCAAGTCTTCAAAATTCTCATCTTAATTTGATCAGGGTTTACCATGCCTCACTCGATCAGGTCTTAGTCACTTAAGGATGCCTGATGCGGCCCAAGACTTATGGCACTTGGGACGAATTATTACTTAAAAATTGCACTAAGTGTTAAGGGATTTTAGGACATTTAACCAACCTTAAACTTAGAAGGACCTGACCCGACCAGGATTTACCACGCCTTGTCATTGACCAAATCTTAGACGCAAAGGACGCCTGATCAGGGTCAAGGGTTTACGACACCTGGACAGGGTAGGATTTTATAAATATTTACTAAGTGTTAAGGGATTTTAAGGCATACAGCCAACCTTAACCTTATATTCACCTAACCTGGCCAGGATTTACCACGCCTTATCACGAATCCTGGTCTTAGACGCAAAGGATGCCTAGCTTGGGTCAAGGGCTTACGATACCTGAGAAGGGATAGGATTTACCAAACTTAATCCGATCAGGGTTTATCATACCTTGCCACTGACCAGGTCTTAAACATATTAGATGCCTGATCAGGGTCAAAAGCTTATGGCACCTGGAAAGGGATAGGATTTATCAGACCTAATTCGGCCAGGGTTTACCATGCCTTACTATTGACTAGGTCTTAAATATATTAGATACCTAATCAGAACCAAGGGCTTATGGTACCTGAGAAGGGATAGGGTTTTAAAATTCTTATTAAGTGTTAAGGGATTTTAGGGCATTCAACTAATCTTAACCTCAGATTTTCAACCAAAGATACGTATGGGAGTGCCAAAATATACTTAGACACTTTTCTTTTATTCATAAAGAAATAATTATTACAAGTATGTTACAAGCTTACAATTGGATTCACCTGAGGAAGAGTTCTCTCAGAGGTAGTATTTCTTTAGCATCTTCGCATGTCAAGCTTTGCTTAGAATGCTGTCATCTGATTAGGCCAGTTTGTAAATTTCTAGCCTGACTGTCCTGACCACTTGATACGGTCCTTCCCAGCTGGCACCTAAGGATCCTTCCGATGCTACTCGTATATTGAGGGTGATTCTTCTGAGTACAAGATCACCTTCTCTAAATGAGCGGGGTCTAACTTTTCGATTGTAGGACCTAGACACTTTTTTTTGGTGAGCAACAGTTCTGATCAGAGCATGATCCCTAGCTTCCTGTCTTAAGTCTAGGTCAAGATACATGACTTGCTGATTTTCTTCTTCACTGAAATGAAAAGTACGGAATGTTGGGATGTCCATTTCAGCTGCGATAACTGCTTCAAACCTGTAGACCAAAAAGTAGGGCATCTCACCCGTGGCTACCTTCGCAGTGGTCCGATAAGCCCACAAGACTTCGGAGAGTTCATCTTTCCAAACTTCATTCTTCTCACCTAGTTTCTTTTTGAGTAGTTTCTTGATGGTCTTGTTGACTGTCTTGACTTGACCATTTGATTTTGGATGAGCCAGGGATGCCAACCTTAGATCAATATTCCATTTGCTACAGAACTTCTTTATTCATTTATTATCGAATTGTTTTCTATTGTCTGCAATCAGGACGTTAGGAATTCCATATCGATAAAGAATGTTCCTTCAGATGAAAGCGATAGTATTCTTCTCAGTGATCTTAGATAAAGGTTCCGCTTCTACCCATTTTATGAAGTAATCAATGACCATAATGGAGTATTTTGCCTGTGCCCTAGTAGGTAGAAAGGGTCCTATCAGATCAAGCCCCCATTGTACAAAAGACCAAGGACTCAGTCAGGTGGTCAGGCTTTTTAGAGGTTGCCAGTGGATGTCTGCATACACTTGACAAGCATGACATCATTATACAAGCTGGTGGGCGTCTTCACTCATAGTTAGCCAAAAATACCCCTGCCTGAGCACTCGGTGAATCAAATTTCTGCTACCGCTGTGATTGTCGTAAGTTTTCTAGTGTATCTCATTCAACACCCTTTTCGCTTCCTGCGGTCTCAAACATCTCAGGTATGGGGTGCTGATTCCCCTTTTGTATAGGGTGCCCTCTATCTTGGCAAATCTGACAGCTTTTCTCCAAATACTAAGAGCTTTGTTCTTGTCAGGTAGCAGGATGCCCTCACTGATGTACTTCAAGATAGGGTCCATCCCTGTTGAGGATTCTTCCTGAGTGGTCAAGACACTGATGCTCTCAGGGGGAGAGGTGCTCTTCCGTCCTAGGGTTTTGATAGGAATTGCCCTGGAAATATTTTCGATGAGGGATGAGGCAAGCTTTGATAATGCATTAGTCAGGAGGATCTCTGATCGAGGAATCTTTTGTATCTCTACCTTCTCGAATTGATCAATTAAGCGTCGAACTTCTGCGAGGTAAGCTTTCATGCTTTCCTCCCGGGTTTGATATGATCCGTTTAAGTGATTCACAAGAAGTTGTGAATCACTATTGGTGGTGAGTTTGCAAAACCCAATCTCTTACATTGTTCTTAATCTTACCAACAAAGTTTTATATTCTACTTCATTATTAGTTACAGGAAAAAGAAATCTTAAAGCATACCTGACTTCCTCTTTCTCTGGCCCGATTAGTATAATGCCTGCACCTCCCCTATTTTAACTTGTTGATCCATCAATCCACAGATGCCAGGTCAGGAATTTCTTCGAGTCAGGGAGATCCACCTCCATCTGCTCAAGTAAACTGAGGGTTGGGAGATGGCTAGTGTTTCTATAGCCGTCTGCTCAGCTACAAAATCCGCAAGAGCTTGTCCTTTGATAACCTTATGAGGTTAAAAGTCGATGTTAAATTCGTTGAGTTCTATTGTCCATTTGACCAGTCTTCCAAACAAGTTAAGTCGATGGAGAATCTGTCGAAGCGGTTGGCTAGTCAGGACCACCACTGGATGGGCCTGGAAATAGGATCGTAATTTCCTGGCTACTACAACAAGCACTAGCAATAGCTTCTCTGGTGCTAAGTATCTCGTCTCAGCATCTATCAATGCTTTGCTGGTGTAGTATATAAGCCTTTGAACTTGTTGAGAATCTTCCTTCACCAATACTGAGCTAACTGCATGTTCACTGATAGCCAGATAAAGATAAAGAATTTCCTATGGCGAAGGGATGACCAGTTGTAGGGCAGAAGTTAGATAATCCTTAAGTTGTTTGAAGGATTCTTCACATTCCTCACCCCATATCATTCCCTTGCCTTTTCTCACAGTCCTAAAGAATGGGTGGCACTTGTCAGTGAACCAGAAAATAAAACGGCTTAGAGCGGCCAATCTTTCCATCAAACTTTGCAGCTCCTTCAATGTCCTGAGATTCTTCAAATTCACGATTGCCTGTATCTTTCACGGGTTGGCCTCAATACCTCTTTCACTGACCATGAAGCCTAAAAACTTTTCTAAACTGACTCTAAAGGCACACTTCTCAGGATTTAATTTCAGCTAGTATTCCCTGAGTAATGAGAATGCTTGTTCCAGGTGAAGAGGGTGGTCTGAAGCCCTAATGGATTTTGAGATAATATCATCCATATATACTTCCATAGATTATCCTATTAGTGGCTTAAAAACCTTATTCACCAATCTTTGAAAAGTAGCCCCTACATTCTTCAGACCAAAAGGCATGGCCTTATAACAGTATAGCCCTTAATCAGTAATGAAGGTTGTCTTCTCCTGGTCTGGTGGATACAATGGTATCTGATTATATCTTGAGAATGCATCTATGAAGCTCAACAGTTTGTGCTCGGTCATGCAATCTACTAACTGGTTAATTTGGGGCAAGGGAAAACTGTCCTTTAGGTATGTCTTGTTCAAGTTGGTGAAGTCAACACACATTCTCCAGTTTCCATTGGCTTTCTTGACTAGGACAACATTGGCCAGTCAATCTGGGTATTTAACTTCTCACATGAAACCAGCCTTGAGTAATTTATCTACTTCTTCCCTAATAACCCTTTGCCTTTCAGCATTGAAGACCCTCCTCTTTTGGTGGACTGGCTTATGTGAAGAGCCAACTACGTGATGGTGGGTTATAGCTCCTTTATCAATTCCTGACAGGTCTGTATAACTCTAGGCAAACACATCTGCATTCCGTGTCACACCCTGACCCATGGATCCCACCGGTGACAACCGCCACAGACCTCCATGGTGTACTCAATCACACAGAATACAACCTGTAGGCCTGTAAGGCATTCACAAAACTCGTTTCCAAAACACTTCCAATTAATTTTAGCCTATCACCCAAACTCCAAATAGATATGAACAAAATCACAAACACTTCAAATATATCTGTACGCACAAATAAATAAAACATCCATCATAATAAAATCCATGGGAGTCAATCCGTCCCAAAATAGGTTAAAATATTTATTACAAATCTGTTTCTCATTCATAAAATGCTCATCAACAAAAGAAAAGTAAAATGACTACCAGTGGACTAAGGGCTTTACAAAGTGAGTCGATCTGGCTATACCTGAGCCTTCAATCCTCGAGCAATCACCACCACTGGATCTCGACCTAGCGCTTACCCTGAAACTGAAAGGTGAGGGGGGTGAGTATACGGGAGTATACTCCGTGAATGAACGAAATAAAATAAAATAATTTATATATATACATGCTCGGATATAAATCAGTTGATAAGTGAAACTTATAAATCTTAAAACCATTATATAAATAGAAAACTTCTTTACTTGAAAAGCTTGAAACCACGTTATAAAAATCATTGGGCTGGCTCCTTTTCCGACAACTACCATGGTCATGGGCGTTCCGAGACTATCAGTGGGTTTTATATGCAGGAAAATATGATATTTTGTGAAAATATATTTAAAATGCAATAGTTATAAAATATGCAGTTTTATCAAAAAAAAGGTGCCCAACACTGACATTTGTCTCGAGCCGTCACGGGGTGACATCCATGACTAACTCGACGAGACTCATAGGTGGACAAATCCATCACAATATCACAACACAGCTACCATCACGTAATGGTCCACTTATGCAGTCTCCACTCATCTAAGTGACCTCTCTCCCAAGCCAATACTAGGCTACCACTATACATTCACCCAGGGGTCTACATCCCAGTGAACTCCACCTTAGGCTACCACCCTGTAGCTACAGTAAACCAGCACACAAGATCGTTATCACCAATATATATATCACAAAATCTTGGCCCAATGGCCATATTATTGTCATAATATAAAATTAGGCCCAATGGCCGCAATATCACATAACACAAATATATAAACCAATTCATTTTGAACTCACTATAAAATCACATAATAAACTTTAATAAGCAAAACCATTATATTATCTTAGCATTTCATCACATGATTATAAAACAGGATTTAAATAAAATAATAAAACCAAAAAGAGTCCACTCATAGTGTAAGGAGGGTATACACTCCTTAATTCTCCTCGTTCTTCGGTGACTCACGCGAATACCTCGATCTCGAACCGTCGCCTAACCACAAGCATAACATATTATCAAGACACGTCTAAATCTATGTAAAAGTTTGAATGCATGCAATATACGCTAATTCCGGGTTTCTAACATTCGAATCATTATACGACATTATCTAAAATCCCTATTATACGTCAAATTATCCAATTAATATCGACATGGACCCACATTGTAACTAAACCAACTCATTTTGATTAATGTACACAATTCTAACTAGTGGGCCCCATGTCCTCATCGGAACAATAATCGGAGTTACTGTTTATGCTCACCAAATTTTCGAAATCCTAATTCTAGCTTCCTACGACTCTTACGACTTCTCTACAACCCACATTATGCGTTAAAATTAAAATGTACACGCAAAAATTATGAAAAACTACCCGGATGAACAGTAAAATCCATACGAATCAAAATGGATAAAATTACGAAATGAACATGTAGACAAGCTAGAAACGATGCTACGAACCTCGTGGTGCAGTCGGTTTGCTCCGATTTCACTTTGAAACCAAAAAACTCCAAATCTCTTCCAAAAACCCTAGCTCCTCTTTCGCGAATTCACGCCTCTAGCACCAAACCGACACTCCCAGCGTGTTAGACGCGTAGAATGTAGCTTGCAGGCGAAGAGAAATCAGAATTCTGGTAAAAATTTGGGCGAGAACTGAGAGAGCAAAGGGAGAACGTTCCTGGGGGAGAAGAAGAGAAGAAA
This sequence comes from Trichilia minutiflora, assembly GCA_035590515.1. Taxonomy (NCBI): domain Eukaryota; kingdom Viridiplantae; phylum Streptophyta; class Magnoliopsida; order Sapindales; family Meliaceae; genus Trichilia; species Trichilia minutiflora. The sequence continues at coordinate 443 of JAVXUL010013487.1, read as the reverse complement.
AAGAGGAAAAGAAGAAGAAAAGGTGAAAAAGTTGACCCCCTGACCCCTATTTATAGAAAAAGGGTAAAATTACTATTTTGCCCTTAAGTTTTCTTAAGGAGAAGTTTCTAGGGGTGGCAATTTGGGTCACGACACGATTATTCGACACGAATTCGATATAATGAAACGGATTCAGATTTAAAAATTTTGACATGAATAATAATTGGTGTTACACGATTAATAACCGTGTTGGATTCGGATTTGACCTTTTGAATTCGTTTATTCGTTTAAAACATGATTAAGATACGATTAAAACATGATTAGTTAAATGAATAATCGTGTTTAAATAAATAATTATGTTTAAATGAATAATTATTTAATATAATTATTTTATTTATTTATATTTGATACTTATTTTATATTAAATAAATAATTAGTTAAATAAGTTAAATTTTATATTGATT